>JAOYSI010000006.1:2629060-2704464 GCA_025775065.1 Hiodon alosoides
TACAGTTGATCGTGGAATATCTAGGAGGGAAGAAATTTCACTAACTGACTTGTTGCAACGGTGGCATCCTATTACAGTACCAAGCTCGAATTCAATGAGCTCTTTAGAACGACCCATTCTTTCACAAATGTTTGTAAAGGCAGACTGCATGGCTAGGTGATTTTATACACCTGTGGCAATAGGACTGAACGAAACACTGAAATCACTGATTAAGAGGCGTGGCCCAATACTTTTGTCCATATAGTGTTATGTTTAAGTGAATTTAATTGTGTGATTTTCTTTGTCAAATTTATAATAACAATTAATAATTCTCAAGCTTTAACTCCCGTATTTCAAAAAGAAGGACATCAGCCAAGCCAGGGACAGTGGTTGACTGAATTTTCATAGCAACAACATATTTGCATCTGGAAGGGAACTTCAGGCAGCTTTGCTGTGGTTTGGGGGTTTTTCTTTCTTTGTATCCACTCAGGTTTCTTCCGTATTCATAATGTAACGTGTACTTCACATCTCTGGAGCTGCAATTCTAATAGTAGACGGAGACTGTTCAGTTAGAGGGCAGAGGAGTTTGAAAGATAGGTCACAGTGGCCTGGTTCAAGCTGGGGTGCCGATGAGGCTGAAGTTTATTCTGTGTAAACATTGTCCTGATACAAACACCGTGCAGCTCATTTAGCTGTATTCAATTTATCATCCTTGATCATGGCGATTCGTTTATCGGTGTCTGAGCCTCATGCGCAACGTCTTTATTTGTTGGCTAAGAATACAAATCCAGTTTATATTGTTGCGGTCCCTTAGCCTCGATAAGATGCCTGTGCCGTTCGCTCACAACTAAGTTTGTCCACAAACTTAATTTAGCATTTACCGTAGTTATTTCCTCACAGGTCAACCGAGGATAACATTATGGTGTATATATAAGGTGGAGGCATTCGTGGACAATTTATGGAGGTTACGGTTGTACCTTTTCGACTCGGTAGCATAAATAATTAATTAAGAAACCCTTATTTCCCCCCTCACCCACGGTTAAGTGTTCAAGTGTACAGATATATTGTGAACTGTTCACGCAAAGGAGTTTGAGCTAGACAGGTTTTAGGTATTAATGTGAGTTTCATTTCACTTTAATCTACTGCATTGCGCCTCCTCGTTTATAATACGTTTAACAAACAATACGCTATCACAATATCCACAATAGAGTATTTAAAAAAAATAAACATCATTAACAATTTCCAAACAGTTCTATTGCATTCCCTTCATTAAGAAACGGAACCTGAAAGTTATTTCAAGATCAGTGTTTAGTGTCCAAAAAAATGGACGAACAGGACATTTAAAAATGGTCGCCAATATAAATTACGTTTTTTTTAGTACTTTGCTGACACCTTGAGGTGAGTTTCTGCTTCACCGCAATCACTAAATCGAATACTATTGGTGCTATGATCTAGACCAAGGGGCTTGAACCCCTTTACACTTATTAAAAATTCTAATGGAATATATACACACCTAAACACAATATAATTATTATAGACCTAAAAGACAGCCTAGGTAACAGTTACTACAACAAGCATAAATGTGATGGCATGATTAACGAGAAGACTGAGCTTGTAATCAATTCGCGACTGCTCTTGAATCTTCCTGGACACAGGAGGCAGAGCTCGGCTTTGATTGGAGTCTGGTAAAGAACACTTTTTTATTTATATTGCTGGTACTGGTGTTAAAATGATCTTGTTTCAGTGTCTGAAATATGAAAAGCATTAAAAATAAACCCCCAAGATAGTGTTGTCATTTACAGGTTTACTTTTTTAAATGTTAGAAATAGGGCATGTTTTTGAAACATATGTACTGAAATTTGCATGCATGAATGTGATCCACCAGGAAAGAATGAAAGTGAGAGTAAGAATGTACTCGCATATTCATACACTGATGATGCAGATTTATAGATCACATGGCCAGTTTGACAGTTTGATACAGACACAGACACAGGTTGTTTTATGGACCCGAACGCAGACACAGAGACGAGGAAAATGCAGGACTTTATCATAAACAAAACAAAGAGGGGTAACAAAACATTGGTCAAACCGACAAATACTATGGACACACGCTAAAAATAAAACAAATTAAGCTAGACTGGAAACACGACGACTAAGACTGAGACAAGAATTCAAAACTATTTTAACAAACCTTGCTCCAGATTCGCCAGCACCATTTCACGAACTGGTGTGCCAACAGCACCTCCACTTCCTCCTCCCGATCCGGAAAAACTGGGGGTTGAAAGCTGTATGAACACTGGAACGGGAAATCCCGTGGCAGAACAGGGGAGAGTATTGTGTGCGTACTCAACCCACAACAGCTGAAGCTCCACGACGTGGGACTGGATGAGATAAGGCGCAGGTAGGTCTCCAGGTCCTGGTTGGCATATTCCACCTGGCTGTTGGATTGAGGGTGGAAACCGGAGGAGAGGCTCACTGTCACACCCAGGAGCTTGCAAAACGCCCTCCAGAAACCGGCAGAGAGCTGGGGGCCGCGGCCAGACCTGTGAATCCAGAAGGCATTTTGCAGGAGGACCTGTACGGAGGGTAGTTTGTGCAGTGGGAGGAAATACGCCATCTTCGAGAAGCGGTCAATTACGACGAGGATGGTAGTGTTGCCATCTGATGTGGGAAGGCCCGTGACAAAGTCCACGGCGATGTGGGACTATGGACGATGATGGATAGCAGAAGTCCCAAAGCTGGCTGGCAAGAAGATTTGTTCTGGGCGCAGACTGGACAGGCCTGTCACGAATGCGGAGGGAAGGCCACCAGAAATGTCGCTGGAGGAAAGCCTTGGTGCGTGCCATGCCAGGATGACAGGTCCCCCCCAGGATGCCCTACTGCAGAACCTGGGACCTGACAGGTTCAGGGACAAACAGGCAGTCCGGCGGACCGTTCTCCAGGCTTGAACAGGAAGGGGGCAGGATGGGCTCCTGGTCGGCGATCTCCCTGTCCGAGTCTAAATTGGCGAGACAGGAAATCTGGTTTGACATTCCTGGAGCTGGGACGGTAGGACAGAGAGAAGGTGAAGCGGGTGAAGAAAAGGGCCCACCTCGCTTGGCAGGAGTTCAGCTGCGTCGCTGACTAGAAGTTCCGGTGGACAGTCTACACCAGGAATGGTAAATTTGCCCCCTCCAGTCAGTGTCTCCACTCCTCCAAAGCCAGCAGCTCCCCATTTCCCACAACGTAGTTTCGCTCCGCCGGGAGAAACCGTCTTGAAAAGAAGGCACAGGGATGCATCTTGCCATCCCCGGAGGACTGCTGGGAGAAAACTGCGCCCACACCCACAGCCGAAGCATCGACTTCCACTATGAACAAAACCACAAAGACAAAAGTGGTTGATCATGCCCCGCAGCACATCATTCACTAATGCCTTAAACACAGCTGGCGCATTTGTGAGTCCAGAAGGCATCACGGAATATTTGCAGTGGCCCTGAGGGGTGTTGAATTCCATCTTCCATTCATCCCCCTCCCTGATGCAGACAAGATGGTAGGCGTTGTAGAGATCCAATTTGGTAAAGACCGTGGCTGGAGGTCGTGGGCTGAAGAGATGAGCGGCAGGGGATACTGGTTCTTTACAGTGATTGTATTGAGTCCACCCGCAATTGGTCCAAGTTTGAGCGAGACAGCGAGACAGCGAGACAGCGAGACAGCGAGACAGCGAGACAGCGAGACAGCGAGACAGACTAGGCAAAGCACAAAACAATCCAGCAATGACAAAACAAGACTAGAATATATAGGGGAGAGCTGGGCAGATGATTGATAAACAATGAATAAAACAGGTGACTGATAAATGGAAATGTTAGTGCAGGGCGAATTAAAACAAAGGATGAATGAAACAGTGCACATCGGTTAGTGGAATGTTAACTGAATGATTGGTTGACTGAAAAACATGACGACTAACAGAAAAAGTGAAGGTGAAACGTGACAGACAACATCACCTTCAGTGTTATCTATTGTAACAATAAAGTTTTTTTATTTAGTTAAGCATTGCCGAATATGTACTTTTAATTACAGCAACATTACAATCCATTTAAGAGCCAACGCATGCCTGCGAAAACAAATATAGAGATTGTGAAGGTCTCAACAACAGACGACGCATAAGATTCGGATTGATCCAAATGGTATTTTCTGATAAAGCAAGAGCAAATTGGGGGGAAAAATCACGTAAAAATATATTAATACTTTTAGGGTGACTGTATAATCGTCTATTTAACCGTATTTCAAATAAGTATTAAACGTCTCTAACATGCCATGGTCACTGCTCGAATAAGATTTGGGTCGACTGAATGGACTGATCCGTGCTATATCGTGAGCTTGCTGCAGAATTGGTGTCTGAGATTCGAACAGGATTGCCCTGTCCTGGTGGAAATGGCGGGTGGGTTAGTAAAAAACCTGTCGGGAGAGAAGGGGAAGTGGAATAATTTTTATTTCGTGTAAATGAAAATAATGGAAATGGATAATGAGATTGGATTCCCGTTACTAGAACATATCTCCGTCGAATGTGACGGGAATGAGGTAGTTTGCTAGCTAAGTATATATTTTTTTTTTTACTGTCGAATCCTCGGTAAAATTATTAGATGATTTATTAACTGCCCTTGTGATTGGGTTTTAAACGTCTAACGCGTCTTGTGTGTGTTTTGTGCGCAGTGCAATGTCTAGTTGCATACTAAATCTAAAAGTGCTTTGCTTTTATCATTGCAGTACACCATTAGCTAGCCAGCAATTAGCTGATCACATGGAATATTGGTAATACTGTTTTACTTACTGAAGTGTTGTCATAATTCCACGATGCACTATTTTCGACATCTCATGTCTAAAATGTCCTATCTAAAATATTCTGAATGTACGAAGCAAGGGTTACTAGCAAGTTAACTATGTAATCCTGTGTATATTAGTCAAAATGACAGACAAGTGCACTGTCGTCCTATGTCAGTAGGATGCATTTCAGCACCACCACTGTAGATAAAACACTTTAGTTTTATAATTCTTTTGAAAAATGATCAGCAAGATAAGCAAAAAATATTAGATTATTTAACTGTTTGCAAAAATTTCAAAACTGGCACTCCTAAGAGCTATGCTTTGTGAATATTTTTTATTTATTTGCGTTGAAAAGCTAGCTACTTTAACGTTTACTCCGTTACATACTATCCGAATCCTTGCTACTGTTATGTAACGTGGATACAATGATGTATTGCTCAAATAAATGTATTAAACGTGCATTATAAAAAAAGGTAATTGTTTTCGTCCAAAATGCAACTGAAGTAAAAAATATTTATCCATATTGTTTGTAATTAATGACATTTTTTGCAGTATCTAGACATTTAGTATAAAAAATATAGTTTTAAAATGCATGTATTTACTGTAACCACATAATGCCCCCCCCCCCCCATATTAACATTCTTAATATCATTACATCTCGATTGTATATCCTTTGATTTACACTTGTATCACTGCCTATTTTGGAGTTTGGTTATCTTATTTGATTTATTAAGACTGGTTTAGTTCAATTTCAAAAGTTATTCAATGGGTCAACATGCCAATCACCAACTTTGCTCAGTTTTTCATTTCTTTATTAAATTTAGCAGAGGGGCCCAGTACTCTCCACCCTGCCACCCAAACACTCTTGGTCCTAGAGGTCTAATATGTTCTTGGAGGTGAGGCTACAGGAATTTCCAGAATCCCCTAGGGGGATGGATCCTCAGGACGCTAAGCCTAGGGTAAGATACTCTTTTAGTTCAGGCATTGATGAAGTCTCAATGACTTGTTATTCACACTGTCTTATGGTAGTTATTTGCTTACTTACATTTACTTTAATGCTTAAAGAACCTGGAGGTCCAATGAAAATGTATTTACTTTAAATATAAAATCATTTTTTAAAATTCCATTAGAATAGAGAAGGGAATAATTGGGATTCTCAGTAGAAAAAGTTGACATAAAGGGGTATTAGTCTATTTTTATTTGCATATTTTTGTTAATTGAGTATTAACCATAATTATGGTGCAGATTCAAATAAATTATGTGTGTTTGGGTTTCCTCCTTTCAAGCGGTTTTTAACAATGACAGCCAATCACTGCAGAAAACGTCAGTTATTACATTGGATGTAATAAACTATAGCTTCTTATGAATAACACTTAAGTTAAAATTAATGTAACTAATGTAACTAACATTGATCTTTTGATTTATTTGTATTCATCTCCCAGATGGATCATCTGGATCAGATTGTGCTCCAGAACATTGTGACTGGTATTTAACCTTTATACTATTTATACTCTAGTGTTAATGTCAGAACCGAGAGTAAACAACAGTTCTCAACCTAACTGTGCCGTTTAGCACGCCACTGTGCTGCCTTGAGCCATTGGAAACATGGCCTGGTGACTGTGTATTACGTTACTGTACATTCTCTGTTGTTGTTTTTAATCTTCCAGTTCTTGCAAATACCAGATCACACTGCTGTTTTTAAAAGGAAGTTCCCATGAAATTTAAAGTTATTATTGAAAATTATTTTTAAATTACAGATGACTGCTTCTCCACCAAATCCAGACATGGCAGCCAATAACCAGGTAATGAATGCAAGGATTCTTCTTCTCAGGCCTACATGGTCATGGGTGTCCGTACTCCGCAGTGGGTGTGGGGTTTTAGCTTGAGCCCTGTCGGACGGGGAGGCGAGAGGCGTGAGCCGGTGTCCTCCGTATGCTTCTGCGTGAGACTCCATTCTGAGGGCGGTGTTCCTGTGGCGCTGTCTCTTTCTCAGGGCGTGAAGTACCCGTCCGCAGGCAGATTGCCCCTCGTCGCCGGCCCCAAGTTCTGCCCCGGGGTCGGCAGCAACAATGGCGGCGGCTACCTGTGCGAGTCTGGACACTGCTGTGGGGACGCTGGCTGCTGCACGTACTACTACCAGCTCTGGTGTGAGTATGCTTTTTGCTGGTCCACGTAAAGTGTAGTCCAATGCCACAGGATCAGGCATTTAGCCACGCTCAATGTCCATTTGTGTTTTATCAATGACAATTAGCCTCTTAGAGAGCAGTGGCCCCGCTTATTTAACTAGCTAAGCTGTGCACTTAGGACAAATCCAATGACAATCCATGTTGTATTGAACTTTGCTTAATGAAGGGGTTATCAGGGATTAGGGAAATTGGTTATAATGCCTGGTCCGTTATGCTTAAAGACGCATTGTATGCTAAAAGTGGTGGAATAAGTGTGCTGGAGTGGTGGAATAAGACCTCCATTTGCTATTTTAAATGAGGGAAATTAAGAGCAAATGTGATGTTATTTATTTTGCATTAAATAATAGTAGTTTAAATATAATTTTGCTGTAGTTTTTGTGAATTAACAGTTGACAATAGTAATAATAACTAAGGATATATTATTTGTGAAGAGCCTGCTGTATGAGTCTTGAGTGGGCTAGTCTGGGCTCCCACAGGGTTCTGGCTGCTCTGGACTGTCCTGATCCTGTTCAGCTGCTGCTGTGCGTACCGGTACCGGCGGGCCAAGCTCCGTAACCAGCAGCAACAGCGTCAGAGGGAGATCAATCTCATCGCTTACCACAGGGCCTGCAACTACCCGGCCTCCTCTCTGGACCTCAGTATGCTAATTCCCCATCCTGCCCCATCCTGCCCCATCCTGAACCATCCTTCTCCATCCTTCTCCATCTCTCTCCATTCTGCTGAGATTCCCTTATCCTTTTCGTTCTGCCTCCAAGTGTTATTCTTTTCGTCTTTAAAGATTGGTAATGCATTGTGTTTCCAACTGTGATGGTTGTAAATTCTGATCATTTAAAGAAATGGTGGTGTCCTCCTTAAAGGGGCATCGTTGGGGAGGTTCAGCGCTAACTGAGTTAAATAAAACTGTGCAGGTTTCTTGGCGTCTTTCAAGCTCCCATCCTATGAGGAGGTGGCCGCTCAGCCCAGGACTCCGCCTCCCTCGTACAGCACGGTGTTCGCCCTGCAAGGGGGCGCGCAGTACGTCCCCCGCAGCCCCAGCGGCATGACCTCGTCCCAGAGCTCCGACAACTACACCAGCTGCTCCTGCGAGTCCTGCTCCTCCCTGTCGCCCAGCAGCACCTGGGCCTCCCAGCAAGGGGCGGACGAGACCAACACCAGCAACGCCAGCACCCCCGGGGAGGTGGACGAGTCCCGGACTGCTGAGATGTCCTCGCTTCCCCCACCGCTATCCGTCCCCGTGCTTGCTCTCACAGACCCTCTGGGGGCGATAGTGGAGCAAAGCGGAGAGGAGCCGTGCGGAGGCCTCTCTGCCCCGAAACTCGCCCCGTCTCCAGCCAAGCACGCCCTCTTCTCCTCCAGCGTGGACTTCTTCGAGCAGGACTGCCAGATGTCCTGCGCCTCTGACGCCGAGGACGAGGAGGGCGCCGTGGACGGAGGTCACTACCGCCCCCGCCGGCTGACGGCCGACTCGGGAATCGAGGTGTGCCGCTGCCAGGGGGAGAGCGAGGAGGAGGAGGCGGAGGAGGAGGAGGAGGAGGCGGAGCCAGCCACCAGGGGGGGCCAGAGTGCAGACGGGTGGACGGATCGGGCCGTGCTTCTCCACGACCGCCCTGACTGCTCCATCCAAGCCAAGGTTCCCCCGTCCCAGAAGCCCGAGGAGCACCCCAGCCTCTGTGGTCCCGCCACTGGTTCTCAGCAGGGCGAGGAATTTGCCATCGCCGTGGAGACCATGTGAGGGCCTGCTGGAAGGGACCAAGGATAAGGGACCTTGTGATTGAGAAACATCAGACAGGTGTGGTGGGGTGTTGCAACTCACAAGAGGCTCAGTCGGGACTACCTGAGTGGAACAGAGTTTTCATTGTGGAAGTTGGTCACACATGAGCGGTGTTCGTATAGATCAAAATAAATCACCACCCATTTCAACTTGTGCGGTGTGTGTACCAAGAAGGAAGTTTTCAAAAAACCACAGGTCGCAGTGGAAGAGCTCCTTTTGTGTGTTGGCTGCCTGAACAACTCAACCCTCGTTCTCTCCCCTCATAAACGTGTACACTCTGAGCTCATCCCCCATTAGATCTGAGCCGTGGGGGTCTGTCTCACCCTGGCAGTGGTTGTCAAAAATAACAAGATTAGAGCTGCTGCTTTTCACACCAGCCAAGATGTTACTCTGAATGATTTCTATTCTGCAATAATAATAAGAAGAAGGAGGAGAGGACGATTGAGTCGAGAGTGACACGCAAGGTTCTTTACTGTAGTCCGCCTCTAGTGCATTGCAAACCAGCAGAGGGCGCAATGTATCCCTAGTGTATGCATTCAAGAAATCCATACTTACTATGAGGTTTCTTGTAGGAGTTAAAATTATCTCTTTTTTTGTGAAAGTGGAGTAGGAACAAATTCTTTTCATAATGCAAGTATAATGTTAAAAGTTGGCAAAATGTCTGATCTTGCCCTCATATCTCTTTGCATTTCGGGGAAAGAACCCTAAATTTATGTCGCTCACCACAGACGTTGAATGTAAACTTCTCATTACATCATACAATGGAATATGCACTCTGCAGGACCGGTCAAGATCATCAGAAGACACTCTGCAGGACCGGTCAAGATCATCAGAAGACACTCTGCAGGACCGGTCAAGAGCATCAGCAGACACTCTGCAGGACCGGTCAAGAGCATCAGCAGACACTCTGCTGCATAGACCTGACCTGTGGTAATCAGTCCTAGTGCTCTCTTACAGTGGAATGTTTATGCACAGAGTGGTGGGGAGTAGGCGTATGAGGAGTGTACACTGATCAGAGCTGAAAGCAGGCACCACAGGAGTGTACGCTGATCAGAGGAGTATTCAGGTACCACAGGAGTGTACACTGATCAGAGCAGGAAACAGTTCATAAGTACTTATGCGTCGACCTTATAGATAAGTCTTTTCATTATCGAAATTTAGTTAACATGGCATGTTTTTTTCGTTCTTCTGGTGTGTGTCCTAAAATTACGCAACCAACATCCAAGCTCATATTAGTGTAAATACAGTAGGCCTCTTCCATACAAGACTCTTCTTTTCTGGTTCACATCGTATCATCTACATCGGAAAATGTGTCAGTTCATTATAATCAGACTGGGCAAGCACACTGTTAAATACGTCTTCTTATTCACTTGGCCCTTGTGGGCCAGGGTCTTTCTGTTTGGGCACTGGCCAGATACAGCACCGGATCTGTGTGTCAGGACAGGCTTTGGCTTGGCCAGATACAGCACCAGGCTCTGTGTGTCAGGACAAACTTTGGCTTGGCCAGATACAGCACCAGGCTCTGTGTGTCAGGACAAACTTTGGCTTGGCCAGATACAGCACTAGGCTCTGTGTCAGGACAAACTTTGGCTTGGCCAGATACAGCACTAGGCTCTGTGTGTCAGGACAAACTTTGGCTTGGCCAGATACAGCACCAGGCTTTGTGTGTCAGGACAAACTTTGGCTTGGCCAGATACAGCACTAGGCTATGTGTGTCAGGCCAGGGTTCGGGTTGGCCAGGCTTCGGGCCGTGGTACTCCCTTAAGCATCTCAGCACTCATGCAGTTTCTAGAAGTGTGCATTCCTGCACTCCAGAGCTTTCCTTGGCTTTGAGGTGGTTACATTTACCCTCCCGTAGTAGCTCCTTCCAGCCAGCATTTTGCGTTATCTTGGCAGTCTGTGTATGGATCCGGGCAGTGTCTGAAAACACGGCTGTTCCTCGATGGCACTGAGCTGTGAATGTACAATGTGTAAAACATGGACATTTTTATGACTGTCTTGTCATCTCCACACGGAGCGGGGAATTGGGGGAAGGGGGATTGGTCGTACTGTTAATTTTTTTACATAAACTTCCCTAGCCAATCCTCGACAGGGGTTTAGCACAGATTCAGAGTAGACGTGGTCTTATTAACAGCAATAGAACAAATAGATGCCTTGTTTAGAGTCTCCCTTGGATTCCTTATATTTAACATTTATATCAATAGTGCTGGAAAAGTAACTCACACACAGACAATATTACACCGCCAGTCTGCTGTACATTAACACGTGTCGTAGTCTGAAAATGCATCACACGTGTGTTGTCATTTAAGTTTTTCTTTTTTGTCAGGGTTAGGGTTCAAGGAAAATCATTTTTTAAAAACCACTTCTGTGCCATTGGCTTTAGATGGTTGTGCCCCCGAGGGTTGCGGTGATCGGCAGCCAGGACGGCACGTTTTTTCATGGCGGGGTGAACACCTGAGTTTGTCGTTAGGGTCGCAGGGCCTTTTTGCAACACGACGCGGCAGCATGGCTCCTGGCGGCCGCCTCTCACCCTGGGCTTTGACGAGAGCGTGCTGTACTGGATCTGGGGAGGAACTGGGGACTGGGACTTTGGGTTACACTCTCAAGGCTACGGGAGTACTGCTTCCTGGAGCGTTTCCATGAAACAGAATTAGGAATGTAAACACGTTCAAACTCAATATCCTTGAAAAAAAACCTCTCAGTCGTGCTCGGGGTGATAAAGGGACAGGCTTTGTCTCTAAGCCTTGTGTTCTGACAGTAAAACACAGAAAAGACACATGAGACATGGTCAAATAAAAGTGGGGTAAAATCAGGAAAAGCGTTTAATCGTTAAACTGTCGCTAGGGCATCGACTATTAAAACACTGTTTGTGAGGCTGACTATTTCAGTCCTTTGACCAAGCCTTCTAGTTCTGCCTTCTCTTACGTAACATGCATGTGAGAGTGGCAGAAAGATTTGCGTGTCTTTACTTTAGCAACGATCTCCAGTTTTGAATCACATTGTTTACTGCTGTCCCTGATATTAATGTACACGATCTACAGAATGTCCTTAATGCGCTGTAGCTAGATGTCTGCTGTCAAGGCTAATTAGTGATGTATAGCTTTTGGAGACTCCTGACATTCTTTCATAAATGTGTTTTATTATTTTTTGTTTGTTTCTCATGTTGTTACATGAAAACGGATGTTTTTCAACCCATATCCTGACAGAACATATCCTCATTCTGTATATTGAGTGATTAATTATCGTTTTCTAATTCAGTGATTAATCAAATGTTTAGTTTAACATTGATAATAACTGCTGTTATAACGTATTTCACTGTATTTTGTCTGTTGGAAAAGTATTGGACTCACGTTGGCCTCCGTTGCTCAGTCAATAACCTTAGACTTTGTGTGAAAATAAACATGGCAGAACACTTCCTGTTGCAGATTTCTGAGCCAGGCAGCAGTCATTTTGAGATACGCAAGGTGGTTTTGTGCTTTCTCTGTGTTTTACTGTGTGTTTGCTCTTTCGGTGGCTGCAATTTTAATCTCAACACGCAAACAATCAGTCTACTTTAGCATATTTAATTTCCAGCACTGTGTGTACAGTGTATTGTATCCATGTACGCCCCAGTGGAGTAAAGGGAGCATTTAGGCTTGGGTGGTGTTCTATGGGTCTGATACTGAACCCATGCTGTAATCATCCAGGCGCATTCAGTAGCATTTACTTGTTACTGAGACCAGGGAAAGTAATGTAATAAGTCGGTTATTTTAACATCTTTTTACCGTAAACATCATGAATTCTGTGTATATCGATATTGCGGTGATTATACGCTACATGCAGTGGTGTTCTTGTCCACCCCTGAGGGTGGCTCCAATAGATGGTCAGTCTCGGAATGTGGTCCATCCAGCGCGAGGGTTCACGCTGACGGTGTAGCCAAGGAGCTGCAGAACCACCCCAAAGCGGCCCTGGAGGTCGGGCAGTGGGGCGCCCCGGGGGAGACTGAAGGAGAATCGCTGCAGGAGCCAGCTGGCGAACAGGAAGAGTTCCAGCTTGGCCAGTGACTCGCCCACGCACACCCGGGGCCCAGCTCCGAACGGGAGGAAGTAGGGCGGGGAGACCCGGTGGCCCTCGCCGTCCAGGAAGCGCTCTGAGAGGGAGAGGAACGCAGAACGTAACGCTCTGGTGTTTCTGAGGACAGCACATTGTTTCTGCCGTCGACAAGACTCTCAGATCTCTTTCCTCACCTGGCCTGAAGCTGTCGGGGTTCTCCCAGTGCTGCGGGTCATGATGGATGGACCACATGTTCACCAACACGCGTGTGCCCTTGGGAATGCTATGCTCCCCAA
Organism: Hiodon alosoides; assembly: GCA_025775065.1. Taxonomy (NCBI): domain Eukaryota; kingdom Metazoa; phylum Chordata; class Actinopteri; order Hiodontiformes; family Hiodontidae; genus Hiodon; species Hiodon alosoides. Next base: position 2,642,125 of record JAOYSI010000006.1, read on the forward strand.
TGCTGCAGGAAGAGGGAGGGGCAGAACCAGGTGAGCCTCTGCTACTTAACTGTCTCCCCAGGCACAGCGCCCCCGCCCCTTACCGGGTGTCCTGCAGGGCCACGTGGGGAATGAGTACGGGGGTGACAGGTCGAATCCTCATCACCTCGCACAGGGTACTCTCCATGTAAGGCAGCCTGCCCCGGTCAGCCAGGGTAGGGGTGCGATCCGGCCCAATCTTCTCGTCCAGCTCCTGGTGGATCTGATCCTGAACCTGTTGGGATGAGGAAGTAGCACTTCAGCTGATCTCAAAGTGGAAAAACCCAGCTATCTGTGGCAGCTTTCTCTGCCTACGCTGCGTACTGTGAAGTCTTAGGCTAAACAAGTGGGCCCAACCGGATCCCCAGAACAACCAACTGGCACACCACTGCCCCCGAAAGTTGAGAAGGCATACCTCAGGGTGGTGCAGCAGGAAGGCGATGACCCACAGCAGGGTGGTGGTAGTGGTCTCCACACCAGCCCCAAAGACCTCAGCGGCAGTCATCAGCACATGGTCGTCAGTGATACAGGTCCCCTCCCCCGAGTCCTGCTGGCCCTTGAGCAGTGCGTCCAGGAGGTCCCGGGTGTCCTCGGCGCGGTAACTAACCTGCCAGCCACACGCGTGCATGCCAACCACGTCAAGTCTCTCCCATCTCACCGCTTCGCTGGGCTCCCAAATACAGTCATGCACAGTGCTGATCGTGTTTCACACAGAGCGAGAAGTCGGCTCTTCAACTCAATTCACTCCATGGTTCCATCATCGTCTCCTACCTTGTGTTCTTCCAGCTTCCTAGCCAGCAGTTCATCTCTCACGAGGATGCATTCCTTCAGCCTCTTCATGTCCTTGTTGGGGAAAATCTGCTCAAAGGACAGTATATTTATATATTTATTTTGGGCTAGTCACGTCTCTTTTGTGCCGTGCTGTGCTGAGATGATGATAACTATGTGGCATTGTCATGCAGGGGTACCTGCAGCCAGGGAAAGATGTCCACTAGGGCTCCTCTGGCGATGGTCTGCACGATGCCGGTGTTGTACTCCATCACAGCATTGAGCTCAGGGTCATCGGGCTGGTAGGTGGAGCCGAAAACCAGGGAGCACACCACGTTGGTGATGGCCCTCATCAGCACCGGCGCAGGGTCCAGGGGCTGGCCCGCCCTCATCAGGAAGTCTGAGCACAGGCTGGCTGCCTCCTTGCACACTGCCATCGGACAACGCAGAGATACGTCACACATCAAACTCCGCTAAATACCCACCTTTTCCACCAGACGAGGAGTACAAAGTGCGTGTTACATACGGTCTGTAGTGGAACAGTGGGTGAAAGGGAAATAACTGTGGCTTCCCGCTCAGATCTATGTCTAAATGCAGCGCCTACAACGCAGGGTTTAACCAAGGAGCGGTCGGCGCTAACCGCTGCGCTATCTGTGCTAACCGAGGAGCTGTCTGCGTAAGCTGAAGAGCGGTCGGTTCTAACCGAGGAGCTGTCTGTGTAAGCTGAGGAGCGGTCAGTGCTAGCGTGGAACTGAGGGTGATGCAGTCTGTAGAGGAAACTTCGATAGAATGTGGAAGATGGCAGATTAGAATTCTTGTTTTGTGAATTTAGTGATTAACGGCTTTATTATAGCAGCGTATTATAGCTCCTTCCGGTGTCCGGGTTGGTGATTTGAAGGGCAAACAATAACATGGGAGAGAGGAACAACATGGAACAGGAGGCGTAGCCTTGAAATGTCACAGTTGTGTTTGTAGTGGTCGAGCTCTTTCATCTGAAGGCTGCCAAAAAAATTATTTTAGCTAGTTTATACAACAAGTGTCACCCAGGATGGGATCCCAGTCTATCGCAAGGCTGGTTTTGCAGTGGCCAATATTTGCAAGTGGGAGGAAACCCACACAAAACTCTACATAGAGAGTGACCCTGAGGCCATGTGTATGTTACACGTGTATGTTACACGTGTATGTTACACGTGTATGTTACACGTGTATGTTACACGTGTATGGTACAAGTTTGCCAGTCCCCGCTCCCAGCCTAGGGCACGCCACACACATGGTGGCTCTCACCCATGGTCTGCAGTTTGCTGGTGCCCTCCCCGAACATGGTGAATGAGGAGTGCACCAGCCTACGATGACTCTTCCACAGTGGGCTGTAGTCGGCAAAGGCGATGTCCTTCCCACCGCGACTCAGCAGCTCTGTGGTCACCTGCAGGCAGGCTCCGTTCTTTATTATCCTTCAGCCAGTCAAAGCCAGTCACAGACAATAACGGCAGTCCAGTATGGATTTTCAATACATTACATTTGTTCTGTACTAGAAGATTAAATGGTACATTTAAATATTGAAATAATAATTCATAAATTAATATATGTAACACAACATTAAATGCATTTTTATTATATATATCTTGGCCAGATTTCATGTCTTTAACAATACAAAAACAAAATATGAAAAACAAATTTTTTATTTATATATATATATATATCATTTTTCTCAATGTTTTCTTGCCTTTATAATGTATTTATATTAAGTCAATCACATATTAACCATATATTTAAAATGTATTATCTAAAAATACAGGGTGAATACAAGGTATCACATATAATTACATTTTATCCACCTGGATATTTTACTGAAGCAATCAAATTCAAATTCAAGCCTTCAGGATACCATCCTCAAGGGTACAACAGCTGGGGTGGGACTTAAATCAACAAACTTTCAGTTACAAGTCTATCTTAACCACTACACCACACGCTGCCCTCATATTATATTTGTACACACATTATTAATATATATACAACTAATTGTTTCAATAAACTTACTGTAGCTGTAGGTTAAGCAGAATTTTATGAGATTGTGCAGTGTGATTTCTTTATGTACACCAATCTAAAAGCACAATTACATTTCTTTCACTTGCATGCATGGAGATATACCTTAGCCCTATCTAGCCAGCTAACAATACTGACGTGGTTAACAATCCATGCATGATCACACACACACACACACGCACGCATACGGCCCCAGCTTCGCCCCTTTGCCCCGGTCCTCTTTACCCAGCCTCCAGACACATACTGCTCCCAATTACACACACACACACAGCAGGATTCTGGCTGACCATCTCCCCACTCACCATTTTGGGTCTCCCAGCAAACTCCTTGCCGCGCTGCAGAAGCACCTCCCGGGCATGCCTGTAATTGTTCACCACCACGGTATAGTGGGAGCCCAGGTAGAGGGCGAACAGCCCGCCCCCGTACCTGCGTCCCAGGTCGGTGAGCTGCAGGTGGGGCGGGCGGTCGCCCCTCAAGCTCAGCAGGCTGCCCAGCAGGGGCAGGGAGGGCAGGCACGGCACGGGGGCCCCTGAGGGCCGCTTCGCCCGAGCGGCCCACGCCCGCCATGCAGCCAGCACTGCCACCAGCACTGTCAGCACCAGCACCACAAGAGAGAGATCTACGCCTGCCATCAGGTTGGCTGCAGAACTAGCAGGAGAGGACGTGCTCTTCCCTGTCCCTATTTGTGCTGAGAGCAGTCTGACATCACAGAGCCTTGGAGGAGGTCAAAGAGACCTCAGGGCCGTCCGCCAAAGCTTAGCCCTGCTGGTGTTATGAGTCGACACAGTCACTGAGTTTTTCTTAATGTTGTTATTCTGCATCAAACCTGTGTGTGCGAGTGCGTGTGCAAGTGTGAATGTGCATGTGTGTGCGTGTGTGTGCGTGTGTGTATATGTGTGTGTGTGCGGATGCCAGAATGTTTGTTTCTGCCTGTGACACTTGACTCTGTGTGTGTTTGGTTACGTCTGTCTGTCCCTGATTTTGAGGGGACAGGTTAGTCATCTATCCTTGAGACTTCAGATAAAGCAATAGTCTCCCAGACCGCCACTGACTGCACCCCTCTTATCGGCCAGATAATAGAACCAACGAGATGCCACCCTTACCTGCTCACTCCCAATGCCTTTAACTTATGATGGATTTCAAGTGGGTCTGGATTTATACCATAGCCATAGCTTATCTCCCCAGGCACAGGTGTGCCCTGACATTGCAACCAAAAACCTCAAAATGTCCAAAATGTCCTGCACGTGTGGTTTTCAGGCTTTATCCTTTCTGATTCTTTATTTTTTATTTTGATATTATCATCGCATCTATGTAAACGTAGTAATATTGTGCACAGCACAAGAGTAGCATCTAAGTAATCTAAGTAGAAACGAAAATCCCCTCCATGATGAAACTTTGATTCTAACCTCTGACAACCTGGATTTGATGGAAAAATACAGGCAGAGAAACTGGCGTGAAGGCAATGTCAGTTTGTCCTTGGTTAGACACCAACCCAAGGACATCCAGATAATGTACGTTTCAATCCCACCACCAGCTCCATACCTGGGCTTACTTAATGCCCGTTTGACTCTCAATTTGAATCTAGCAATGGCCACCCAGAGGCAGATGTGAGTAGCACTATGTAATCTTGTAATGCTGATGCAGGAAAGTATTTCAGATTTATTACAGATTTAGACAGGAGAATTTCACAGTCCCGGCTTTTCTGTTACGAGCTACCAACTTCTGGTCAGAAGCAGAGGAGCTGGGGGTAAAGAACATACATACACAGGAATTCATTTTAAATCTGAAACATTATTTAGGAGATTATTGACATTATTTTCATTCCGTATTCCGGTCTGTCTCGGAGTTATCCTAATGCTTTTCTGACATATTACTGTTTTAAGATACTAAAATTGTGTGGTCATCAATTGATTTAACTTGCAGTAACTACAAGGCATTCACCTTGGGGGCCAGCGGAATTGAAAGTCGATTTCATCTAGTGGTTAGCAAAGTTATTTCATTGCTTTTCCTCACTGGTTTTCAACATACTATTTGCATGTATAATTCTAATAAGAAAGGCAATGACTGTTTATTTAGGTCAGTGCATACTTATACACCACAAGGTGACTACTAAATTTCTGTTATACAAAAGTTATACAAATAAGGTTGCCAAACGTGGAGGTCTTGCAAAACGAATTTGGATATATTGGGAAAAAATGAGTCTTTGGTATATTGAATATCTGGCCAAGGTGTTGAAATGAAGCCAAAAATCTCCAACGTAAAGGTCCTTGAGACAACGGATTCTCTTGTTTTCCAAAACACGCCCCGTCAAAGAGGGAGGGAGCAAAAGGGGGTTTAAAAAATAGGGGTGAATACTGAAAGTGATGGTATAACTGAATCCAAATAACGCTGTCATCTGCAAAAGCAAAGGCACTTGTGGCACCGTTTCCTTTGTATTAGAAACATTTCCTGTGCATTACAACTGTGTATGTCAGAGAAATTATATTCTGAGGAGTATGTTCAATATGGAATTGTAGATTTTACAATTTTTATCGATTCATTCTGAAGGAAGAATATCACATACAAAAATCACAAATTTCACGTTAAATTATCCACAAACTATTAGCTTCAGTTCCCTATACAAAATGTTTGATAAACTATATGAGTGCTCAACCAAGACGCTCATTCTCGTATCAATGTAATGGGGCTACTTTTTTTTACACAAAACAACTCCAGAAATATAAATGGGAATTAAGTGTACTAACCGTTCTACAATGTGCTAAAATCGTCTAATTTACTTAACATCTTATTGGCCCAAAAAGAGAAGTCCCCGCCTGCTTTACAGCCACTGTATAAGCACGTTTTAGACACGTGATTCGCTGAGCGTTCCAAAGTTAAAAACAGATTGTGTTTACGTCCAGCGACAGCTCACTCCCATTCGGTCTTGTGTCTGTTTTTTTTCCTTGTTAAATTGCAAATCCATTTTTGTTGTGCACAATACATTTTTTTAAAGTTTGCGAATTAATAGTAATATAATATTTTTCATAGTTTTATATTGTGAATTTAATATTTGTTTCAAAAACTGAGCTTGCTCGCTATCTAGTTAGCTCCAGAGTGTAATAAGGTGAGATGTCTTTTTAAATGAATGGGAAAAAATGGTGCGTTGTATTTTTACAGAATAATTGGCAGTGTCTGCTCATGGTTTACGTTTAGAGGCGTTAACGTCAGAGTTTCCCGTTTTGTTTTTATGGCAGACAGTGGTGGCAGAGGCCATAAATAAACACTAGCTGCAGACGTTCAGAAATGGCGACCGAAGTAGAAGAAGCATGGACCGCCGTTCAACAGCAGGCGGGTGAGTTTGTAATGCTTTGTTATTTAATAAATCTGCGGCGAGATAAACCCGATAGATTGCATCAATTAAAATAAATCTTTCACCCTCCTCTGCCTTACTATGTCGATTAAATGTTGCCCATTGTTTTCAGGTGGCCGCTCCACCATGTGCTGGTGCACTAAACGAGGGTTAACTTTTCTGTTACACTATTGCATTGCACTCCTCTTTTAAGGTCGACAAGTGCTTATTTTTCCCTTCTCAATGTCACCATTTGTATTCGGCTATGAAGCAGTTTAGACAGGCTAAAGCGTCATTATATCAGTATATATATATATATATATATATATATATATATATATGTATATGTGCTTCTGCTAATATGCATTACATTACTCTGATTTTGTTCAGGTGGTTTTGCAATGTGTTCAGTGATATTTGAAAACACATTACCATTCACCTGTTTTAATGTGTCAGAATTCTTTCAGTCATTCACAAGAGAACGTCTTATACTAACCCAGCAGTCCAGATCATAATGTCGTTTCAGATAACGGCATGTCACCTTGTTAAAAAGAACTGGGTGTTCACAAAATGTGATTTTTCATAGTTCCTGTAAGTTTGAAATGTTGGGCAATTATTCTTAAAGGTACAAAACAAAAAGATATTGAAGTTTTGTGGGTTGATAGAAATGAGTGCTCATGTTTTGCATTCGATGAATGAATCGGTGTGAACCTCGAACAGTCATCGATGTCCATTGTTTACCACAGCTTATCTAGATCATTTGCACAAAGCTAAATTAACGCCAATGAAAAATCCAGTGTTACATTTTAGACCTGGCTGAATTTGTGCCCTGAAACCCTGAATATCCTGTTTGTCGCTAGTCCTTCAGAAGCTTCTGCCACAAACTTGTGAAGTTGAGTGAGGGGGAAAAAAAGCATGATCAGTATGTGCTTCTCCTGTGCAAAGGACTCTCTCTCCCAGGATGCAGCTGTGTGAGGGGACATTCCTTAAGCGGAATGGTCAATGCAGCCTTGCAGGCACTAACAACCCCCCACTAACGTGATGTAAGCCTCTCTGCCATCACACAACTTCTTCTGCGAGGCTCGGACATGCTCAATTAACACCGTCCTATTGGTGCGCATGCACCTGGATGTGCCTCAAATTATATCTGCTGCCTGTGTCCATGCACGTTGAGGAACTTGAGATTCTTCTCCAGGAAGACTTGGAGTCAGCTGGGGTACTGTTTGGCCAAACTGTGTGGCGGAGCGAAGGGTGTGGGCTGGGCCACTCTCTCTCTGTACTCAGGGAACTTTGCCCTGCCACTGGGCCCTTTATCTGGGCTGCAGTTCTCCCAGCTGTGTATCTTGATAAAACGGTGCTGTTAGCTTGGCTGGCTCGCTGAGGATTCAGGGCATGGATTTGTGACGGAAGGATTGCGTAGGTGTTGCGGGAATGCCAGAGATCCTGTCCATTTTGGAATCCACACATAACAAACACTTCTCCAGCTCTCCGTGGCCTGTTTAATTTGTATTAACATGCACGTTTAATGATGTACAGTTAAAAGTAACTTTTATGTCAAACGTAACTCTAAATAGCAGAATGGCAAGTGAAAATATCAAAAGCACAAATTCTTATTGCCACATTTGGGCTTCAGGGGAGCGCCGGTGTTGTGACCAACATCAGTCCAAAACCAGCCCAGAAGAATTTCTACTTATGGAGAAGTATAGAGTTACCATAGGGCTTTTATATATGAAGCCCTGTTATTGCCTTACTGGTTTATGACACGTGGCTGGGCTGTTGTCCAGTCCAAAGTAATTTTTCCCCTGTTTTGTTTGGCAAGAACTAGGTCGTAATTTTTGTTGGCTGATAACGGAGATCGGCTGACTTTTTCCAACAAGGGTGAGAGCTAGGGAGGGACTGGGATCTTTTAGATCTTTTAGCGTTTCGAAGAAGCAAGCAGGACACTTCCTGGGGACCTGTGTGTGGGTGCCACTGTGGAAGAAAACCTTGCTGCCTGACGGAGCGAACAGTTGCTGCAGCTCTGAAATGTCTTTAGCTGTTGTTTTGGCACAAATGGATGGCCGTAAGGAACGGTGTCATGTGAGAAGTTTGCTTTTACATTTGGGGCTGTCCGATTTCCACGTACTGGCGTAGTGTACGTTACAGCGGCCCGGGGGCACTGATTCCTCTTGCTTCTTATGGCAAGCGAGCCTCGGATTGGATATCCATTTCCATGTCAGGAAATTCTCCCGTCAGACAGGGTAGTCTGTCACCATGTCTGTCACCATGTGTAGTAGCCCTGTCCCTGAGCGCACAGCGGGGGCTCGTCTTCCCCTGGGCTGCTGTCCTGGGAGTCTGGGAAGGAACTGCTTGCCCATCAACTCGGTATGAGAGAAGAGGAGTAATGTGTCTGTTCCACTGAGAGCGGAGAGTGAAGCCACTGTGAATCACACAAATCTCCAGTGCAATAATCCTACACATGAAACTGTCTGAGAAGTGTTAATGTGAAGATAAGAGGCTCAATATTGGAGTGGATTTAGATTTTAGATTTTTAATTGTACTGTTATCGATGTCTAGATTTTTACATTAATATTTAAGGGTTACTATGTACTATACTAAAACAGCACACGGCTTTTATGTTGGCAAAGCAACCTGCCTAAAACAGGTGTGCTCTGGCTTTTAATCATTTATTTATTTACACAATTGTCTGTGTCTGTGCACACTCACGTCCACAGGAGTCTTCGCTTCAGAGGATGTGGACGGGCCCTACGGCGATGATGATGAGCTGCTGAATGAGGCAGAGGTGAATGGGAACTGGACGCCCCAGGAGAAGGCCCTGCACGAGGCCAGGATCAAAGCCAAAGCCAAGCGCCGGCTACGCAGGACGTCGTCCCGGGACTCTACCCGGGAGTCCCTGTCCGAGACTGCCGGAGAGCCGGGGGGCGTCCCCACCAGCCCAAAGGGCAAGGTCACTCCCAACGACCGCAAATCCCGGATGGGCAAGGGCAGGGGCTTGCCTAAGAAAGGTCTGCGTTAATTCAGCTAGATTACATACTTTTCTATTGTAGCTAAACATAAAAAATGTCAGAAAGAAATCACATTTGTTTATTCCATTACACTGCTTGTGTATGGTTTCAACTATAAACCTCTGACGTGTCTGTATGCATGCGTCTGTCATTTTAATAGTTTGTTTGTAACGTAGGTGGAGCGGGTGGCAAAGGGGTTTGGGGAGCTGCTGGGATGGTGTACGAGATGGAGGAGCTGGATGACAAGGACCCCAACTACGACGAGGCATCCCAAGTGAGTGATCGATCTAGGGAGGGAGCTAGAGTGAGTGAGTGATCGATCTAGGGAGGGAGCTAGAGTGAGTGAGTGATCGATCTAGGGAGGGAGCTAGAGTGAGTGAGTGATTGATCAAGGGAGGGAGCTAGAGTGAGTGAGTGATCGATCAAGGGAGGGAGCTAGAGTGAGTGAGTGATTGATCAAGGGAGGGAGCTAGAGTGAGTGATTGATCAAGGGAGGGAGCTAGAGTGAGTGATTGATCAAGGGAGGGAGCTAGAGTGAGGTTGAGTAAGTATGTGTGCAGACGTTGGGAACTTGTAGAACAGAAATGGGCGGACACAATCAGGTTATTTTCGTTTCTCCGCAATACTGTGCTGACTCCCTGTTTCTGTGGCCTTGTGGGTGCCTCGCATTGCACTATTGTGGACAGGCTTCGGTGGGCTATGTTTGGTAAGGAATTACTGACTCAAACAAGATTTATGTGCAGACTTTGTCTAGATTTGTCTTTCTTTAAAAATAGTGGTACTGTGGTCTTCTGCAATCTTCCCTGAACCTCTCACGTGGAACTGCACTGTGTAGAGACGTGTGGCTAGAAGGTGATAGGACCAGATTATTCAAATCGCACTAATTCCGCTGGATTCGCGGCAATGTAACAAGATATTCTATCTCGAATTGGGGAGAGAAAACATACAAAGTTTTAAATATTCATGTAGGGCATGCATTAATTCTGTTAAGGAAAGAAGGTTCTCATTATTTTGTGATTATTGCTTTTAATCTACTGAAACACAGCACGACTTCAACCTCTTCTAATCAAATAGTCTTAGTATGGCCATTATAAGCTTTTGTCTTGGTTCCATGTGTTAATGTCAATAAGCCTTTGAGTTGAGTGAAAAATGGTCCAACGCGTGGTGTATGAAAATAGCCCGGTTCCCTCAAGTGCTGTGAGTCAGCCCTGCATACGCTGTGATTCTGTGGTTTTCAGGGAGACACCGTGTTCGCCACAGTGGTGCCAGAGCTGGACGAAAGAGAGCTGGAGAAGACGGTCAGCCCCATTGTGCAGGAGTACTTCGAACACGGGGACGCGAAAGAGGTCCAGGTAAGGCCCACCCGCCCCCTCTCCCAGCGTGTGAAGGGTCCTGCTGTGTTTGGGACTCTTATCTCCTGATTTCTCCGCCGACTTAGCTGTGGTTTGTTTGTTTTCTGTTCTCCTTATGGCATGTTTCTTAGTTTCTGTTGGACATTATTAAAGCGTATTTTCTTTAACGTGAACTTCCTCTCAAATACTCGCCATTCAATGAAAAATGGCAAAGACCGCCTCAGCCCGTATCGCCACACTGAAACTCACTGTGAGGCACCGACCCCCTTTTTGAACCTGGCCCAGGTTCCAGCCTCAGTGGCAGAAATAATACAGCTCTCGCAGGTCTTTTAATGGCAGTTTGTAACAAACGCAGGAAATTATTTAAGTTTTTTTTTAAAGGAAGGTCATAGGCAAATGCTAAGAACAGAAAGAAAACTCCTACAATGTCTTTGTGTTTGTCTGTGTTTGTCTGTGTTTGTCTGTGTTTGTCTGTGTTTGTCTGTGTTTGTCTGTGTTTGTCTGCGTGTGCGTGCCCCTGCGCGTGCCCCTGCCCGTATGTTCCCTCCATCAGATGCTACTAAAGGGACTGAACCTGGGTCACAACAAGTACGAGGTGTCCTCCTTAGCCGTGTCACTGTCCCTGGAGGGCAAGGCCAGCCACCGGGAGCTGACCTCGCGCCTGCTGTCCGACATGGCCGGGAAGGTGCTGACTGAGGCAGAAATGGCGCGCGCCTTCGACAAGATGCTGAAGGACCTTCCTGACCTCATCTTGGATACACCTGAGGCCCCACAGGTACCGTGCAGAGGACTTGAAGGAGCGGGACCTCGGGCCTGTCAGTAGACTGGACTCGGAACCAGAGAATTGTTTAATGCTCTTTTATTTTGTCGTCTTAGGGAATGCTCTTATCCAGAATTACTTGCGTGTCTTAACGAAGCTGATGTACGTTTAGGCTACTACAGCAGGGCTGAGATTTGTGCACCAGCGCATTCTGTTCCTAAATATTACCATCCTGAAAGTGGAATATATACTTTCCCACCAAACGCTACTCTTCCTCTGTCTGTTCCAATGGGAGCCCATCGAGGGGGAAAATGAGCCTTCTGAAGGCTTTGTGTGAGAGCTTGGCTACCGGTACGGCTGCGCACGCGAGCGGATGACTGATGGTCCGTGTATCCGTGTCACCAGATGCTGGGCCAGTTCATTGCCAGGGCCATCGCCGACCATGCCCTCCCAATGAGCTTCCTTGATTGCTACAAGGGCAAGGTGGACTGCGATCACGCCAGGTGAGGGGTGAGCCTTCAGAACTGTGGGATATTTTTGTGTCATAGAATGCCATAGAATAACCCATCGGTAATATAAGTATCTATTTTTTGTAAAGGTTATACGTTTTAATAAAAGTTCATCTTCATCTTTTTGGCCCCTCTGCTCAGAGTATAAGTTAGCATACATGCTGGTGGTTTGCCTGTGACCCCTGAAACGTTGGGATGTGTCACCCTTTTCTCAGGGCGGCACTGAGCCGAGCCGCTTTGCTGTTGTCCATGAAGACTAAAATGGTGCGGCTGGACAACGTGTGGGGCGTGGGCGGAGGCCAGAGACCTGTCAAACACCTCATCAAAGAGGTAGCGTTCTAAAGGTTTGGTACATATCCACCAAGGTCAGAACGGAGGTTATGTAGGTGTGGCTAGCCAAGCCACAGGCAACATTCTGTAATATTAACTCCTCTGTGGCTGTGACAAGCAAACCTCAATAGGACTCCCCCCCCTAAATCATTAACCTGCCTCTGAATAAGACTACACAAAGGCTGTCGCAGCGTGCTGGGAAACAGACAAATGGTCAGCCATGAACTCGGGTTTCCCTCTCGGGAGTTCGCGTATCTACCGCAAGGTATGCTTTTTTTGGTGAAGCAAGGTCTTTCCAGGACGCCGACAACATATAAAAATGGATAGCCTATCGAATGCCTTATTTACTGTGTCCTTTCATTCAAATTCCTAATATGTGTGCTGTCCCCCCCTGCTAGTGGTCGGTGGGTTTCAGTTGTGTGTATTAATCTCGGGTTCATGTGATTCTCTTATCCCAGTGTGGTGCAATGCTGTCTGAATGCCCTTGTTTAACCGGTAAACACTGCGTGCTCTGGCCGTCCGGTTGGGCAGGATCTGTCTGGGCTGGTTAATATTGGAAGGCCACCACCTTAATGCATACGGTTCAGTGTTGGGTTAGGAGGTACTGGCAAGGCAGAGGTAGACCGCACTAAGAGCCCTGTAAGAGATTTCTACGATCATGTCCTCGAGGTTGAGTTACTGTTAAAGCAGGCCATTTTGCGCTGCGGGAGTCACTGGACTGACGGGGGTTTCCTGTCTTTCAGATGAACCTGCTGCTGAAGGAATATCTGGTGTCCGGTGAAGTTTCCGAGGCAGAGCGCTGTCTACGGGATCTGGAAGTGCCTCACTTCCACCATGAGCTTGTCTACGAGGTATACCGCCCTTTCCCAAAAGCACAAAATTATGCCTAAAGTGTGTGGAGAATGATGGTCAATAAGGTCCTGAAATTCTATAAGCAGACATATTAAGGTCTTAAATCATGGTCTGAAAAAAATGTATATAGGGGTTGGTGCCCATTTGGACCCTGCAGACAGACTTTCGAAGTTCTAGATTTTGTAAATGGTTTTGCAAAAAGTTTCCGATTTAAAACCCAGGTGAATTGAAATTGTATCCAACACTGCCACCTTGTGGTTGGGCGACGCAACTCTCCAGCATTTTGAATGTGGTCTTCCTGATGACCGGGACAAACGGTTCACTGGTATTCTGATATTCACCTTCACCTGCTGTTCCATTCCGAGTAGTGGCCGTGCTTAAACCACTGGCCTTCAAAAGGGTACACAACGTGCGCTATATTTAAAAAACAGAACAGCTCTGGTTACCTCAAATGGCTCCCCAGGTCTGTGTCAACTACAGGGCGCTTAAATTGTGAGGGCTATTCAACCAGACTCCGTTGTGTTTTATGGTATAAAATCAATCTAAACGTTTTTTGTTTTTTTTATATTATAGGTTTTTTTTTGTTCATAATATGTGCTTCAAGTAGTAACTGGCAATTATTGCCCCAAATGAAATCTAGAGTATGTAAAATATTAGTACTTGGCAAGTACAAATTAGTACTATAAACAAATGGTGACTTTTTTGTGTCCACAGGCTGTAATCATGGTCCTGGAGTCCAAAGGGGAGACTGCTGTTCGCATGATGGTAAAGCTTCTCAAGACCTTCTGGGAAACGGGACTCATTACGCTGGACCAGATGAACAGGGTGAGCCCAGCAGTCACGGTGGAGGTTCTGGAACCAACCGACGCAGTTTACAATCTGAGAGTCCTTTTGAATGAATGACGGAATGTACTGCAGTGCCGAAGGTTGTGTTTTTGTACAGGTCCTGGGGCGGTTTGATTTTTTTTCCAGGAGGCTTCCAGTGAAGCCGCTGCGTTTGTCTTGTCAGGGATTCCAGCGAGTCTACGATGAGCTTCCCGAGATCAACCTGGATGTTCCTCTCGCCCATAACATCATGGAGACCTTCCTTGACCTGTGTTACCAGGAGTCTGTCATCACCAAACAGCTGCGGGACACGTGCCCCTCCAGGTTAGTCTGCTTCCTAGCTACACCCTAGCAAATATCTGGGGTGAATGAAAAAGGATTACTCTTCAGTTGAGATGTTGTGCTGGAACCAATCGGCAAATGTTTTCATAATTCCACCAGGGGGCGCAAACGCTTTGTGAGCGAGGGGGACGGTGGTCTGATCAAGCACTAGGGTGGAGAAAGTGCCGGATCCTCATCCCACCCCCAGCCGACATACATCGTGCCGGTGCTGTAGGCTAGATGATTGGACAGCCAGGCTTTCCAGCTGGACTTGGGCCTCCCTACAAATAAATCTCATTATTTTGGGAAGAGTGGTCTTCCACATTACCTTTTTCTGACTTTTGTCAAGGGTGCTTTAAGGATTGTAAGCTCTAAAGCTTTTGGGGCGGGGTGTTACGCTATTTTGCTACATCAGTGAAAGTCCTAAAAAATAACTTTTTCTGTTGTCTCTGGCATGTATCTGGTTTATGAGAGTATGAGACACTTAATAAATGAATACATAAATAATGAAGCCAGCCGTTTTAAGTTGAATTCCAAATTTAATTTAATTTTGATTGATTTCAAACCCTTTCTTTTTTCTGAAAAAGCAGTTAGGGCCGTATTCAGTTATAACCTGATAATTTACTGTAAATATGTGTTGAATTGGCTACATAAGCTGGCATAAACATTTTAAACAGCGCTACAGAAATTGTCTTGTTGGAGATAATACGTTTTATGTCTGTTCCGGTTATTGCTTTCCAGTTAACTTCAGCATTTAATAGGGATCTGGACCACATCCTCTCAGATTCATAGCTGTGGCTCAATCTGTGTTTCAGTCTTTCATTATCGTTCTCTATATGCCAAATTTCATACCACAATGTGGAAACGGTTCGAATTGTCAAGGCAATACCCTCTCAAGGATTTGCTTTCAGTAATTCAATTCTGCATCTATACAGTATTGTGATGGGATGTGTGATAACAGTGTCATGAAGGAGAAAGGCCCAGTTCACAGCCTATTTGTGAAAGCCAAGAGTTTGACGTTTGGATACAATGCTTTCAGTCCGGTCTGGATTAGCCATGGTTATAGGTTTCCTGTGTGCAAACAGTGGCCTCACATTGTTCAGGGAACATGAAAATATCATCTTGGCTGTTTAGGTTATATGTGGCTACATGTTTATCACAGGATCCATCTGCCATGGGAGTACTGTCTTGTAGGCTCTTATTAAAACAACGTTTGGGTGTTGATTCAGGGTTCGCCACTTCCACAGTGTCGAGGAGAAAGTGTAGGTGTTAACACTGTGGATTGGCGGTTTTCCTCAGGTGGCCAGGGCTGGGTGGGAAGGTGAACTCTGTCATCGCCAATCTGAACGATAATCACTGTTCACGGTTTTATTTAATCTCCGTTTATCACATTCCACCGGGGTTCACATCTGCATGGGAGCCATTTTTCCCTATGAAACGCAAGAAGATAAAATGCTTTGAAAGGCAAAGGAAGGGTTGGGGAAAAAACCAGGGAAATGTAATAAAAACCGCACTGTGTGCTAGTACTGAGCACTCATGATCTGTACGTGAGTCTTACTAATCAGTTTAAATGGTTATTATGGCATCAAAACTAAACAGGAGGTCAGGTAAAAAGCTGTCTTATTTTCAATTGCCATTTAATTTTTTTTGGATTCCCAAACATATTTTTACCTCTTTCCCTCTCTCCCAGCTTTATTAAACTAAATGCGGAAATCTAAGATTACCTGACACGTTTAACACAGAAAAGTCATCTTTGCTGTGATTTTTGGTGTTTTGTTTTCTTTGTTTAATGACCTGTTCCAAAACATCCAGTGTTGCATATATTGTAATTGTTTCAATAAAATTTGAAGTCGAACCTGTGTGCTGAATAATTTTTTATATGCTATGGCCAAACAACATAAAATCCAGTGCAATGGATATCCTCATATGCCTTGCTAGGGCTGGACAATGTTTAAAATGTGCCGTACTATAAAAATGTAATTTCAACACGTTTTCTCCGTTACTCTAAATAATTTTAAATGCTGGAAGTAAAGTACGATACTAAGTGTGGAGTTCAGCTTGGCAGTTAAGGGACTGAAAAAAATGACCTTGAATTTTCCTTAGCTCTTAATTTCCGATCCACCACAATAAAAAGTTAGTGAATAGCTAGATATGCAAAGTTTGAGCCATGGTTAGCTTAAACCTTAATTGTTCAGATGTAGATTAAATCAATCAAAAAATTTCTCTAGCTTTAATGCTTTATTGTAGGCGTGTGTTTGACAGGAGACCTTTGTGGGAGAGGTACATTGTTCTTGGAAGTGTTGTTGCAGCCTGTTATGCATAAAAGTTTAGCAGGGCTGTCGGCTGTTTCAAGGTGGGCATACTGAAGGTTTCGTCAATATCAAAACGTTTTTGTGTCAAGTAAGCGAATCGTTCATTTGTCACTGTGACTATCTATCTGTCTAATGTATGTCTCTTAGAAACTGGCTGCAGCCAATCGTCATAAATTGTGGATAAGCCAAGCCTTGGATATCTGGGGGGGTGCAAAAGTTTTTATTCAGCAACTGGAGTAATATGCTGTGATTGTTAAGAATGGCCATCACTTAATTTCCTTGGTGCATACAAACAATCTGTCCCCATACACCCAGTCCCACAAAGCAAATTTTCTCTTGTTTTGTCAAAATATGTGAAAATTAATACAGTTTCTTCGTCCAAAAAACATGTAACCCTTCAGCCCCAGAACTTCCCCGGGGCTCTGTGGGCGTGGGTTGTGTTTGCTTTGGGGGGTAGAAGTGTGAAATAGGGGTGGGTCTGGATTGATGTGTCTCTGCCAAAGCTTTGTCATTTGGTATGTAAATGAGGGATGCTGTATGACGTCAATCTGCCGTGGTCATTGTCTCTGCTAGGCCTCGTTACCATGGCAAGACACTGTTGTAGGGCCTGTTGCTAAATTTGATGGAGAAACGGGCCATGTTGCCGTTGATTTTTCTCTGAGCATTTTAGTTCTGTAAAGCCCAAATGTGCTGGTGCTATGTTATCACCTGATGCCACACGATTTCTTCCCCTGTTTCTCTGCGACCCAGAACCATTTGTTGTCGTAGAGATGGTTTCAAGGTAATGCATAGAAGATTTAAAAAAACAGTATCAGAGGTCTGAAGAGTGCAATGAAATGATTTTATCACTGGTTGTTTTTGTTTTTTTTAGTATTAATCTCAGTTAAAATGGCGTTTATAATTTCACATGTATATATTTTTTTACATGTGAATGGAACTGACTGGTAATATATCATGTAAGACTGCACATATCACATTTTGATAAAACAATATGCTCTCACTGCAAAAACGTCTCTCTGCCACCTATTACTTGTTTCTTATCGAGTGTTGAGAAGTAAGAGTTTATCTTTGGGTTGGATACAGAAATATAGTTTAACAGATGCTTTGTGTGCAGATCTACATTTGTGTTATGTTTTACGATAAGAGCTTCTGCCATTGGTGCGAAGAAAATTCTGACTCTGAGTCTGTTCCAAGTTACCATGGAGCTCTGCATCTCCACTGTAAATTTCTGAGGCGACAAATTGTACTACACCTAGTACAAAATATTCTTGCGTCTCTCTTTTAACGTGCAAGGCTAAGCAGGGAAGCAGTGTTTCCACACACCGGCGTATTTCTGCGGATCGGTGGTGATATGAGGATCAAAAGGCCTGGCCTGGAAAGGGGGGGCAGCCCTGAGCAGAATGAGCGGTTAAATGAATCTCGGATGAAGGTCAAAGGTGAAGAGTCGGAATGTGAGATATTACAACAAAAAAAGTGTTACAAGCGCTGAGGCCCACCTGGGCTACAGTCCAAAGCCCTTCATCAGTTCCTGTCATTATAACTTAGTGCAGAATTCACCTCCAATTAAAGGGACCCCCATTTCGAATAAGGAACGCCCCATAATGACCAAAAACTTAAGATGAAGAGCATTACAAACACACTAATATTGGGTGTCCTCGGTAGTTTATTCAGAAATGTATGGTTATCTTATTTCTATTACTAGGACAGCTTCATTAAAGGGATGTTTTTACATTATTTTACGATGATACCACTTTACTCTCTGTGGCTGTGACTGCGCTGTGATGGGCTGCAGGTCTGAGGATACTGCCATTGCCACCCATGGCCTTGCAGTTTCCCCCCTATTGTAATGTTGCCTGCTGGAGCTGATCCTCTGTTGTCCCCGCTGCAGTTTCCACCCTTCATCTCTGTGGTCTGAAACCAGGCCGTGCTGCACACATACCAGCACCCTGACTGCCCCTGCCTGTGGCGCCTCATGTGGAAGTTATGCAACCGCAGATCTATTAATAAGGTTGCTGGGGATCTTTTTCCCTTACCTGCTTGCTGTTAATCTAATAGTTTTATTTCTGGAGCGTAGTCGAAGCGGTTCCATGCAAACCAACCGTTACCATAGTTACTGCTGTTAGTTGAAAGCACAGCATTCAAGGAGTCCTTTGGGGTAGTGCAAACTGTATCACAATTCTTATCCCTTTTAACTATGCCTTTAATTTTACTGGTTTATTTTTCTCCTGCGAGCTGATTGAAGAACTGAGCGCAAAAGTCTGGTGAGAGGAACTTGAGAAGTGTTTGGGATGTACATAAATAAATTACAAACCTTTTTTTATGATTTTGATCAGATCTTAATCATTTTATATTTAATATGCACCTAAGAATGCCTGTAGACAAAAGGACACCCATTAAAGATAATCAAAGTCTAACTAAGCATGCTACCAATTATTAGGTATTTTAAAAAATTAGTACATTTTGCTACAAAAATGAAATACCTCAGAAACAAAATAAGGCATCTTAAGAACATTATGTAGTTGTTGATGAGAAAATATTTAAGGAAGTGATATTTTTATTGTTTCATGTAAAACAAATTCCTTGTGGTGCGAATAAGCATCGTTGTTGCCCAGCCTCTCATAGAGACAACGACATCTCATAAACTTTACATTTACTGTCCCAGAAGAACGTCGCAGCCTCAACGTATTCCATCAGAAGCCTAAACACACCCTCAACGCTACGTGGGATAATTTTATCCTCCATTGTTTTAATTTAACCTCCCCCACTTTCTACGGCAGAATAGGAAGTGTATGGATGTTTCGTAGAGTGGGGAAAAAAATGAAGATTACAGACGTGAGTAATAAGTCGCCGTTTCAAACAGACACTGTCAAATTACTTATGTATGAACGCAGCAGCACAGCAGCTGTGCAGGATCAACTGGTACCAGTTCTGTAAAGCGTACCGTCTCCACTCATTAGGGAAATTTCAGGTTGAGTAGATTGCTTCCGCATTTATGCTAGCGGAATGCTACTGAATAATGCATGCGTTCACGTGTGACCACGTGTGAATAAGAGCTATACCTTGCAGTGAGTGGGTTTTCTATATTTGGAAGGCTTTGGGGCTGGATATGAGTTCCTTTCATACATTGGCGTTACCATGTGCACCACTTCGACTGTGCACCATGTCCACACATTTAGATCCCAGTGCCACTCTGATCAACTTCGAATGTGCACCATGTCCACACATTTAGATCTGAGTGCCACTCTGATCAACTTTGAATGTGCACCATGTCCACACATTTAGATCTGATTGCCACTCTGATCAACTTCGAATGTGCACCATGTCCACACATTTAGATCACATTGCCTCTCTGATCAACTTCGAATGTGCACCATGTCCACACATTTAAATCCCAGTGCCTCTCTGATCAACTTCCACTGTTTACTCCCCCCTAAGCAATAAACAAGTGGACACTACAGGTGGAGCATGTCCAGGAGATTTTTTCCTTGGGTGGACGTGTGTTTGCAGAGGGACAAACTTCTGAGTCTCCTTTGTGTGGGGGAGCGTGTGAGTTTGAGGACAGCAAGAACCCTCCGCAGTCACGAAGTGGAGGAGAGAAACAGCTAATCCTCGGGACTGACAGCCAAGGGGAAGTGGGTGAGCTTTTATTTTTGGAACACAAGGAAAGCCTGCCATTGAGAGGGCCTGGTAACGGGCTTCCCTAATTCACTCCTACACTCGGGAGAATCACAATGCTCCTCCGAAGGGTCGCTCAGCATTTTGATGCTGTTATATACACCGTGTGCCGTGCCTCGGTACCTAATGTCTATGCCTTCTATTAATAGCAAGGCTTGTTTCCGGTGGAGGTTCCTACTCTTTCTACCTCTGCTTTCAAACTCCTAGATGCTTTGTTAAGTATCTGAAGTGTGGTAGAGACAGGCATTTGTCAGCTGTGTCAGGACAGGTGGCAACAATGTGTCAGATTTTACACTATTTACCAACATGTTATTTTCTGACCAGCTTCTGTGCGTTAAATGGCATATCTATGTACTGGTTTTATAAAACCTTTTTGTAATTTCAGTTTACAGGGCCACTGAACCGGAGCCTAATTTTTAAAATGTGTTTACGTTTAGATCCTTTTCTGGTATACTTTCCTCTTTTTATGATTTCCCATTTTGGTTGATTGAGGTGCGAGCCGGGAATAATACCTATTTTGAAGTTAGCTCACCAATTATCATATAATTGGTCAGCTGAAGTTTGAATGACAGGTACCGTAATTCCGAGTCCTTCCCAGAGAGGAGTGGGAAGCCGGAGAAGCCCCTGGTGTGTGCATGGGCAGAACAGGTGGCTTTACTTTGAAATGCGCCCAGTTCTTTATTGTTTTAGTTGTGATATACTCTGAATTTGAAATCATGCTATGCCCTTGATTAAATCCAAAACAAAGGCTGTGATGTACGGCTTTTATTGGACTCCTGCTCGTTTGCTATGTCTGTAAACGCGTTACACGGACAAGGATGGGTAAAAATGTTTAATAACACTTTGGTTTATTTTGAGCGAGGACCAGACATAACAGATGCCTTGGGTGGCCTGACATTTATATTGCACTAGGACATCATCTTAAACTCTGGTGTTCAATCTCCTTCCCTAGTACATTCAATTACTTTTCTCCGTTCACGAAAAAAAAAACTGAAGTATAGTGGCTCCAGGAGTTTATTTTCCCCGGTAATGCCCAGTGACAGAAAGAACAGCAGGACCCGCGGATGATGGTTCCTGTTTTGGCTCAGCAGTGGTGTTCCCCCAGCCGGGGCCTGGGTGTATATGATGCCTGTCAGGAGAGAAAGCGGAGTTTGGCAGGCACCAGTAAGGCAGCATCCGCTAATCTCACCCTGACACTTTGACAGGCCAGCGGTGGCTCCTCGGCGCGCTCTCGAAGCGCTTTCGACACGCTTTCATTTCAGCCTTCAGAACCACTGACCCATTTCCCCAGCACACTTATTAAGATGTTACGTTCACCATTGTCAGACTGTTGTTTTTTTTCCCCAGACAGTGATTGATGGGTGTACTTATTTTGCTGTTATTTAGAGGGTAATAATTATTAATAATTTGACAGAATTTTTAATTTACTGAGAAGTTTAGTTCCTGAATGTATAGCTAGAACTGAAGGAACTATTTATATAGTTTATGAATACAATATAATGAACTTTGATCTTAAATAACTAAATGTTTAATACTTTAAGAGGTTAGAGCTAGCCTTTAAAAGTACTGGATATTATTTTCGTAGCAAAGAATGTGAACTGTAAAAATATTGGGACGTTTTCATACCGGTTGATGAGATGGATTTTGTGGCATTCAGGACCATGGACAGCGATCGTGCTCATGAAAAGAGCTCAGTAAGGGAGAACCCGGTAGCACCACTGTCATGTGATCTCAGTTGCTGGGAAACAGTTTATATCAGAAACATGCCAACATATTTATAAGAGCTTACGCTTAAAAAGAATTTTGGTTTTAAACTATGTGGAGACAGGCAGTCTTTACATTTCTGTAACATGGCATGGCCCAGGTGTTCCTGTTGGTGAAAAGTCAATTATAGGGAATAGACAGTTATAGGGAATAAACAGTTATAGGGAATAGACAGTTATAGGGAATAAACAGTGAGTGACTTGGAAGCCCTACCCTACGACCCGGCCCGTGAGGTATGATCAAAACAACCATGTTCTTACCATTTGAAAGGGGGTGGAAAGTTCTTATTTTTTCAGATGGAAAGAGTTTGAACTATTATTTCAAACGGCGCATCGGATCTTCAAAAATGCCAGGGATTCAAAGGGGAAGGTGGCTTCTTTTATAAATGCCTGGGATGGTACACAGGAAACAGCATCAAGCCATCCGGTCCTCATTAAATATTTGTCTGCAACTACAATTGCTTAATTATGAATATATTGACTTATTCTCTTGCCTTTCACACAGCAGAAATGATAAAGGCAGACATAGTCTACTATAGAAATATCACTTTGACAGCATCGGCGCTAATCATTTAAATTCAGATGTAGTATATGTCAACTTAGTGTATCTGAAGCCATCATAGTGATAGAAACCATTACAGCTGGTAAAACAGATACATTTACTCTGGAGATGTGGACAATGAAGATTTTAAGCAGTTAAGCATCTCCCGAATTACATAGATGTGGATGTGTGTGTTATGTAAATTAAGCCATTTATATCAAATGTGTATGACTTCTTTCACTTTCAGCAGATTAAAAGCATTACACAGCATTGCGGCACTTCGCAGACATGAACTTTAAATGCAAGCCAATACGCCAGTTTATTTTAAAAGCCGGCACTTTCCTCTGAGAGTGCAGGTCATGATAAACTAACACAGCCTATACTAACACAGGGCCATGATAACTCAATATGCTGAAGTGTGTTTCAATTGCTTGGAGGGGTAGCCCAGCTGTAAAATTCTGACACCATAGGAACTTATCGGCACCTAATATAGTAAAACGACTATTTCTTCTGCTGGTGGCCATAATTGCGTGGCTGGACTTCAGGAAAATGATTAACAAAGGGATCCATGTATCATATTACTTCTATTTTTGGATGAAAATTCATAGAAATGTTTACCGCCCGATTAATTCAAAATCAAAATCATCATTATTATAATTATTATTGTTATTATTATTATTATTATTATTATTAGTAGTAGTAGTAGTAGTAGTAGGAGGAAGAGGAGGAGGAGGAGGAGGAGGAGGAGGAGGACGAGTTGTTAGAATTGTTGTTCTTACTATTATTACTATTCCATTACAGATTAAATTTTCTGGATACTTCTATGCTGGAGGAACACATGAAGAATAAAATTAACTTGCCACACACTGTTTAGCCTTTCAAAGCTTTTGTCTTTCAATATAGCCTGAAATTGCCCTCTCCGTCATTGCCTCTGGAATGACTGTCGTTAAGAAACAGCTGTTCTTTTTGACTGCCCCCTTTTATTTAGTATTACTGCGCTTACTGAAATATGTATTGGTGGAATTAACACATATAGTTTCTAAAATAATAATAATAATAATAACTGTAACTCAAACAGTTTCGAATGCAAACACTGATACACAAGGGAAACGTGTGTGTATCCACTAAACACGACTAACACAATATAAAAACGTCTTTTTTTAAGCTAGGTCCGAAATTCAGATATTTAAATGGCAGCGCTGGTTTATTTTAACAGGTCTTCTTCAGAACTGTTGTTCCGTCACAGACTCCTTTTTGGGGCAACTCGTCACATCCTCTGTCCAATTATGGGCAACAAGTTGGCTATTCAATAAGCAGCGGGGAATCCTCTAGCTGGAGACGATGAATGGAGGGGAGGGACGACCGACCTATCGAGGGTATAAAAGGACAGGGAAGGGAAGCCACCGAAGTGGATTGCGGAGCAGATAGCAGAGAAGCAAACCTAGAATTTAAACAGGCTAAACAATTCACATAAGGGCAATTCCAAATAATTTACATTATAATTTTCTCAACGGTCGACGTCTTTATAATTATTCGCGGATCTGGTCATTAGATTGGGAAGAACGGTGTATTTTTCTTTTTTTGTTTTCCTGGAAATTAAGCTGCTTTGACGCAAATAACCTGGAAATGATGCTTAACAACATGGATTTGAGTTCGCAAGACTACTTTTACACTGAGTTTGAAAATGGTTGCAGTCCTTCTCTGGGGACCGAGAATATCGGGTCGAAAGCCAACAGCAACGTTTGCATGGATGCAGAAAGAGAATCACCTGTTCAGTTCTGTCAAGGTGTGTATTTTTGCAGGGTATAACAGTACCTTAGTAAGTGCATTGACAATTAATTGTAAATAACGTGAAATACCGTCGCATGCTTTAAATTTAAGTACGATTTTACCTGCTCGTGTGTTTCGTATGCTTACATAACAAACGCACATTTACATTAAATCAATGTCCACGTTTTTTCTGTTGTATTGACCAAATTTAATTTGTTGACGTTTATCTACAGGTGGAACAGTAACCCCAAAGACCGAAGCATCTGGGTCGGATTTCTTTTTTGACCCAAGTGAGGGATCCAAAGGCAGCCTCGCTTCTTCCTTCGCCTACTCTGGCAGTTTTTACATGGAGACATCGAACGGGGGCCCGTGCAGTACCGAGTCGCTGCTCAACATGATTACAGAGATAGTAGGGGTCTCCACGTTCCCCATCTCTGAATTTCAGCCGAACGAATCAGAGTCTTCGCATTCTTCTCGCTCACCGTTGGACGGTGGCAGAAGGCTTTCCGACGCGGAGTTCCAAAGTAAAGCGTCCACCGGCTCAGCGAGCACTAGTCCACCGCCGTCTCTGTACTCATCGGGGCAGAACTGTCAAGGCTACCCCGAAGTTTTGACCAGTTTATACGAGTCAGCTGCAACTAACTTCGGTCCCTCCTCCGAGGAACGAAGCCAGAGTGCGGCACAGCACGAGAAAGCGACGTTTCCAGTTGTCATTAAGAACGAGTGCGAGAGCAGTTGCTTAGAATGGGATACCCTCTGTAAATCTGATGTCTATTTGCCCACCAGTTTCGGGCCGGGAATCTCCCGGCTGTCTAGTCTCCAATCACAGGGTAAACAAACGCCGGCAAAGGATTTCCTAAACACGTTTACAAATATTTTCCCCACACCCGAAACCTTGTACAAGTTGGACCCTGCAATCAAACAAGAGCCCTGCTTTGCTGCTAACTGCGCACAGAGTTTTACGAGCCCCTTCTTCAATGACTGCCACGGGCCAGTTATGGATATCTCAAACGACAATGTTATGAAACCAGGCGTTTTCCCCAATATCGGAGTCCAGACAGTAAAAAGTCAATGCGATTTCGCGTATAACTCTTCCACGGTGTGCGGCACCATGGATTCGTTTCTTTATTCTTCTCTTTTGCCAGACACTTTCAGAAATAACGGAACACGCACCGAAAAGATAAGCCGTGTCAGGAAAACCCAAAACGGCTTAAATGGACCCGCCAAAGAGAAACCCTTCCTGTGCCCCATGGAAACCTGTGACAAGCGCTTCTCCCGGTCAGATGAGCTCAACCGACACATTCGCATCCATACCGGACACAAGCCCTTCCAATGTCGCATCTGTTTACGGAGTTTTAGTCGCAGTGACCACCTGACCACTCATACCAGGACCCACACTGGAGAGAAACCGTTTTCGTGCGACGTCTGCGGTAGAAGGTTCGCCAGGAGCGACGAAAGGAAGAGGCACGGGCGCGTGCATCTCAAACAGCAAGAAAAAATGGAACTTAAGTCGCAGACCCTTACAGCCTGTTCCTTTACTTTACCAGAAGGAATTTGAACTCGTCCTTTGTATACAGAAGATGGATAGTATACATGCTTGTTTTGACGTCTTTCAGTTTTGAAATCCGTCTTGACGTTTGCGATTAAACGTCGACCATGACGTGCTGACAAGCAATGCTTTTCTTGAGAACTACAGTTTGTGGAAACGCAGACGAAATAAAAGGTGTTCGCATTTCGTGTATGTGCTGGTGACAAAGGAGGTCTCAGAATTAAGTCGTGTTTCATCACTGGAACTCACTTTGTTTCTAAACATGCTCTTTCAAAACGGGACACAAACCAGAAGTCGCAGCATCAGCATTAACCACGCGTTCAGAACTTCCGTGTCCAAACAGCTCCAGTTTCATAACAAACAATTTATTTTAAAACCGAACAGAACGAAGGGAGTTATAGGCTATTGCTCCTAACATCCCTGGTGAGGTTATATAAAGCGCTTTTGATGCCTTTTTAGGGGACATTGATTTTAGATACATTTTTCTTAAAGTTGCATGATGACGTTTTACAGAAATATGTATGTAGGCCTATTTGACTTAAGGGTCGTTTGATGAAAGTTTTAATCCAGCAGGAAATAGAATTCCGATTGCTTTTTAATGACATGCAACAAATGTAAAATAATTAAGAGTACAAAGCAACTCTCTATCAAGAACTTTGTTTAGTCTATTTTTACTGATAACTGTTGAATTTTATTATTTGTATACCTGAGATGTGACACTTAGAGAATCCATGGCAAATAAATCTATTTGTACACTTGATTTTAACTGTATTTTTCTAAATGTGTATCCATATTTCCTAGACCAATGTTTTCCATGCTGATTTTCAAATTCAGATTGTATATTTTTAATCTTTGCACCATACTAATTGTGCCATATGAAAAGTTTACTAGGCCTTCTTCTTTCCAAATTTTTAATTTTGTAAAGTGTGGATATTGACTTTCAATTTGTTAACACAAAGAATAGTGTTGAAAAAGTATAAAATATGGCAATGTCATATTTCTGCCTAACAATGCAAATTTTAAATTGGTATCATTCCCTGAAATAAAAATTCAGAGTCAGTACAGACCACTCAATATTTTCCACTGATTAATTGTCATAAGTTCAGAAAATCTGGAGTTCATGATTGAAAGATAAAGCGTTTTGATTAAATCAAAGTTTTATCTAAGACTAGATTATGTGCTTTTCAATTATACTTTGAATTAGAAACTTTTAATATTGGCAAGGGTGTGTAATAACTTATAAGCAAAATGCTACAGCATTGTAGTCATGATATCCTGTAGCACACATTGCTGCGACATTAATGTACATTAAAATAAGATCTGTAGGTACCATAAAACTCAAAACAAAATGACTACTGAAAATGGCATATTGGAGTAAGAAAAATCTTGAGACTATTGTTTACAACTGAGGTTAATGAAAATGTAACTTGAACTTGTTAAGTTATATTAACTGAATGGACTTGTAATATCTAGAAATGTTTCTACATGACTGATTTGCAAATCATGTAATTTTTTAATGATGAATGATGAAGAAGTTTATGAATAAAACAGCTTTATTAAATTCTACAAGCATTGGCGATTCAATGAATGGACATAGAATTTGACCCTCTATAGTAGGCTTTCAATGACATCAAACAATTGAACTTCTTAATATAAATTAGGCTGTATATTTAGATAACGATGCTAGCTAAACATAT
Source organism: Hiodon alosoides (assembly GCA_025775065.1). Classification (NCBI taxonomy): domain Eukaryota; kingdom Metazoa; phylum Chordata; class Actinopteri; order Hiodontiformes; family Hiodontidae; genus Hiodon; species Hiodon alosoides. The sequence goes on from JAOYSI010000006.1 coordinate 2,669,543, forward strand.
AATGAATAGTTATGAACTCACACAAACACATAAACATATATTTGTATTGTTCCTAGATTTTCTTCCATTGAGAGCCGAGCAGAGTTTTTTGATTGCTAGAAATTGATTGCTATGTATACACCTCTTGGTCCTATGTAACCCCAATTACGAGTACCTCTTTATGACACTACAAGGAATTAACATATTTACCATTAGTTATTACCTCAGCCGTGAGTACCTTTTAAAATGTTTAAAAAGAAATCATCTTCAATAGGTTTACACATTAGAAATGAGCAGGTTTTCTCCGTACTTGTGTTTCAGCTGGCCATATTGTCATACAGGCACTGCTATAGGACACTGCTGAGATGGGCCAGACACTGCTACACCTTCAGAATGGCCCCTTCAGAATTGAAAGAAAGTGATGGAAACTTCTCGTTTGGCTAGACGCCTCCACGCCCAGGGGGAAGTACCTACAGTATATGAATATCCAGCCAGCACTAGGTGCAGAGGAGACTGCTGAAACATTGATGCAAGGTCAACACTGCAACAATACCTGTATTAAAAAAAAAATCTTCTCTACCATCCGTCACTACCTTGCTTTCAGCGTCAGTACTCTCTCATTCAGCGTTGCCAATGTTTTCAATCTTTAGAAATAGTCCTATTATAGTCCTATGACAGTGTTAATAAATAGAAGAATAGAAGAATCGTTGTTGGCTTTCAGAATGTTCTAAGAATCTTGAAAATTTGGGGTGGCAACATTTAAAGTTCCATATAAACATTATTCCAATAAAATATATTTTCCCACAGAAATAGCACCCAGCGTTTAAGTAGTGCCATGTACAACAGTGAATCAAGCAGCACGGTTTTAAAAAGAAAAACTGGGTTTTCTGCAAGTACTTGAAAATACAACCAGTTATCTAAACTGCGATTAAACTTTGCTCCAAACTGTTCCAGAAATGGAATGAATCATATTTAATATGTAAACAAAACAGCGGAGACAGGGCGTCTATCTATCTAAATAATTCGGATTAGTTGGCTATTAAAGTGGCCTATTATTATTTATCATTGTTGATAATTATTTGCAGCAGAGAAAAATGTGTTAATCGGTTGTCGTAATCGACACACGCTTAATATTTAACTAGGCCATTTTCACCGCGCTTGTTAATAATTACAGAGAAGCTCTCGGAAGCCCTCTGCTACATCAGAAGCCAATGTAATCCATCGTGTTAACATGCTAATGCAGGTTTATCAAACGTCGGAAACCAGGGAAGGGCTGCCTAGCTGCTGAATTGCCGAATGATTGATGCGTTCCTACGTGCAGATGAGAAGATGTGTAGTGTTTAGACGTGTATTGATTTATCTATTTCGCGATTACACGGTTTCACGTCATTTTCTCAGGATAAGAAACTCCGCGGGCTATCAATTCGCTACTTGATTCGTTTTTTATGTGACTTGGTTTGTAATCATGCTCATCAGTTAGCCTATCAAACAAGCTTGGGTTTGCTTTTTTCTGTTTGAGATGTTTCAGATTTGATTTGCACCGGTTTAAAGATCACAACCCATCAATTTATTTCAAATATATATTTAATCATTTGTTAAGAGAGCGATTGTCACATACTGAAAGTTACTAATTGTATTCGTATTTTAAAACGAATCATCGCATGGTGTATTGGGGATGGTTTATTCATGCCAAACCCTTGGAGAGGTTGATGAGGAGTTGTGGCAAAGACATTCTCGAAATTTTCGCGTTACTTTATTTATATTGCGGAAAGGCAGTCGGCGGTTGGGACGCTGCTGAAACCATCTTGTCTTCATTCTGCTAGAGAGGCCCCCGTTGCTCTGAAGCAGGGTTTAACACACGGCGCTGATCTAGCGCCAAGATATCCTTGTGATGTGAAAAAAACAAGTCACCAATGTGCAAGTTGTAGACCTGTCCACACCATAATGGTGTTAGCGCATGCTAACCTAGGCAGTGATTGAGGCTGGCTATTGATAAACTTTGCCTTCTTTCCTGGTATCCCAGACCCTTAGAATATGAAGACCGGTGGACAATATTTATACATTATATGCATGAAAATGATGCCATTGGTTATGGTGCTTATTTTCAGAAACTTCACGTTATTTAAAATTATAATGTTGGAGAAGTGACGGCTGTTTATTTGACCTTTTCTTTGTCACATCGGACTCTCGAGGGAATGATTGCTTACTCTTGGACCAACCTGTGGAATTGTGTGTCTCTTGTGGCGGAAGCCCATGGAAGGGTGGCCGGGATGGGGGCGCTGGGTCTATTGGCTTGAAGAGTATCAGTTATCATATCAGTTCTTCAGACAAATATTTTATTTCCAGCACGTCCGAGCTGGGTCCACTCCAGTGCAGTCACCGTGTGTTTCTGCTCCGGCACAAAGAGAGACAAGCGCTCACTGCTTGGCCCTTGGATGGGCCCTATAATCAAGCCGCTTAATCACACGCCTGTACCAGCAATCTGATCCAGAAAACGGGGTCTTTGATGGTCCCGCGTCTGATCCTGAAGAAGGCTGTGGGTGTTGTCGAGAGCACGGCTGATTATATGTTGAGAAGGAGAGAATGGACGCGCATGGATAAAGACAGAGATTATCATTGATGAATCTTGAGCATTCATTTGCGTGCTCCATTCCGCCTGTTGATCCATCAGCGTCTTTGCTTTTTAATATCACTTCCCCGGGCTCGGCCAGGGCTGATGGGACGGGGGCTTCTCATACCGGCTTTTTGAATTATAGGTTAAACCTGACTGCCATGGAGTAAAGGACAGAATTCCGTCCCCTAATGCCAGGTCTCCATGGCAACTCGATTAAGAGAGAGTCAGAGCTGGGGAGGTAAGCACAAAGTGATTGCATTAAATGTATATAACCACACCAGCTGTCCTTAGAGAACTGTCAAAATGTGGTAAATTGTATTGGAAAAATAGACATATTGTATAAAATTTCAGCCAATCCTGTTGGCATGATGAGCACTTCAGTATTCAGCATTAAAGATTTGTTTATTGAGTGTGTCACATAAAGTCCGTGGTACGATGTATGTCTATCTCAAGGTCTCTGAACTGGGATGAGAAGCAGAGATGTGGACCCACCAGAGATAGTGCTTTTGTCAAATGCATTATAAATATAAGCAAGACAGTACTCACTGAAAATGGATTGTGAATACTTTACACAAGCCTAATCTGGAGATGGGGGAAAAAAGTAAATCCTTGCTTTCTTACAGTAGTTTCATCACAAGAATCAAATACATAAATGCATCCAACATGACTGTCTTCCCCTTTCAACTCAAAGCAGACATTGTCAGTTCACAAACATCTCCTTTCTTACTAAGGCTCTGGCCTAGGAAACATTCCACTTTGCAATTAATACTAATAAGAATGATCAAAGCCACTGAAAGACGGCAGTTATCAGATGGACAAAGAACTGTAATCTTATTTAAATATCAAAAGATGGATAGTCAGGCAGAGGCTGCTTCAAGATTTTCCAATGCAAATCGTTGTTAGACCGGGGAGAAAACCTGATCATTGCATTAGCATTGCATGCTATGGCATAAATTGCTTTAGCAATATATATATGTATAACAATATATATTTTCTGCATTTGGCTGCACTGATATGGCAACAATTGGGTGCAGTAGAAAACCGACTAGGTTGCAGGTTGGTTAAAATTACTTTTTGTTTCGCAGTAATATTCAGACTTTGGGACTTCAGCAAGATTTTGCATCGGACCGAAACATTTCAGGTCCCAGCTGAAGCTCAACGCTACGCTAGCATTATTACATGGTGTTCCCAGTGTAAATCACCTGCTAATTGAAAGGCCTTGGCGTGAAGGGTATGCTATAAAGCACGGCTGGTTACTGTTGGTAGCGGCTTCAAACAAAGATTTACACTAACAGAAAACACTGAAAAGGTCAGTTTTGTAGCCTCAACAGAACCCAGCAGCACGTCTGCAGTGTCCTTAGTGACTCTGCCTTTTGCGTCCGTTCAGAAGATGGATCGCCACACTTCACAGGAGAGGGGGGGAAATGAGTGGGCCTCTTGTTCTTTCATTGAATGGACACATGCGGAGACAACACAAGAGCCATTTAAAACCCAATTTGATCAGCATGTAGACCACCCCTTCCCCAGACTGAAACTGTAGGTTTAGAGCACACCTACAGTGCGCGGACTTAACAATGAAATTCCTTTTTCAAAACAAAGATTTTTCGTTATGCAATTGCACAACTGTTTCATGTTTCCTGAAGGTGGGTGCTAATTCCTGTATGTCCAATTACTGTACTTTCTGGGTTCTCATATGCTCTATAGGAGTTGGCTTTGATCCCCTTTCCTCTCTATTCATTCTGCCAAGAGTATCACCCAATGTGGCATGTTTCTGTGATACAAATTTGACGATTTATTGCATGTATTGTAGGTTCAGGTGGAATGAACCAGATATAGAGAGCCTGTGAGAACAACACGGTTCCTTTCCTAATGAACTGCTTGGTTGATGCCCAGCTAAATGTATTCACAGGAAAAACATGGTAAAGCAAGGTTCTCTGAGGCATTGAGGGTGAACACAAAGAGTGTCGGATGCTGAAGTGAAACTTCCTGGCTGGTTCCGATGCCTTCCTCCGGGAAGCCCCGTCAGGTTGTCGGGATGTCAGTGTGGCGAATCGCGGCAGGACGGTGCGAAACCGGCTTCGCCTCCTCGCGTCTGCATTCCTATAGAGGCTCAGATTGATAAGCCAGGGCCAGCATTAAACATTAACCTGCTGCCAGTCCAGCTGTATGGGAGACAGAGTCCCGTCCAAGCACAGCCCAGGCTGCCACATTGTGATGCGCTGGATTGATAGGCCCACTCTCCCTTAACCATTAACCAGTTACAGCACAGCGGGCTGAGCGGTGACAGATCACAGGACAAGCTGGCTAACCATTTACCATGTCACCGCCAGCGTCCCTGAGCGCCCTACAGCCGCGGATGTGCCGGCTCTTCCTCTGGGATTCACAAAGAGAAGAATCTTTTAATCAGACTATCCCAGGACACCTCTGTTTCAGTTTCACTGTAAGCTTCTGGAGTCTGTTGTGTACAGGGGAAATGATCAAAGGCTTCCAGCTTTCTACAGAAGGCAATTAGTTGGGATTGTTCCACAGTTGTTATGACAAAGGAGAAACATCTCTAATGCCTGCAGAGAGAGGAACACGTAAACAGGGAAATCTGCTGCATTCTGAACATGCTGAGAGACTTTCATTAGAACATTTCTTACCTAACCTTAGGCAGGATAAGTGTTACCGTGGTTGTCTCGTCATTCTCTTAAGTGCAACGCAGTCTGGTTTTCACATCTACACTTTTACAGTTTTGTCCTTTAATGCTCTCTTGCTGTTGCAGGACGCTCCCACTTCCTGCTAAACCCGCCCCGAATCTCTCCACGTGCTGGAACAAACGGACTGAACTGGGAGCTGTATCTCAGGACTGGTCCTGTCGACCAGCGGTCATCTCGCTTCATGGTTCGCTGTAATGTTCGCCTAGGCAGCTGTGAGGAGGGGTTGTCGAACTTCCGGGACTGACGATACCCACACTCACAAGGTCTCTGTGGACTTTTCTGGAAGCATTTCAACAACCTTGCAGGTGTGACAGCCTAAATTGTGGGCTTGTTCTTTCATTTGCATGATTTGGTTAATTATGTGGTTTAATTAGACACAGGGTAGAATTATGGAGCCTTCATGGATCATTTGGAGGATTTGACACCTGCTAGATTCTGTCTCCCGCCCGTGTGACAAAGCTTTAGGCCTGAAACGATAATCCCATTCGAAACATTTGCATTTTACACGGGTACCACCTGCAGTCTCCTCAGGGCTAAATTCTGACGTCCAATATATGTATTAAAAATGAAAGCCAATGACTTTGGAAGATGCCCAGAACACAAGGATTGGCTGAAAGTGTGGGTCTTTAACACAGGTTAATGGTTAGCACACAACACTCAGCCTAGGTTAATACCACACAAGAGAAGTGTGCCGCAGTTTCTACCAGGTTAATAATCTATCGGTTTTATGCTTTCCTCCAAAATTAACCACAGCAGATTAGAGGTAATACACCCTTGTGCAAACATATGTAAGAGGGTAATAAATAACCTCATAACTTTCTAGTTTTAACTTTTGTGCATTGCTCTGGATATGAGCATCTGTTAAATGACTTAAACGTAAATGTTAAATGTACTGTATATTTATAAGGTCTATATTTTTAGATTTGATCAGTGTTAACTAGAAGGGAGGAATTGGTGATTCTACCCCTGATTTAAAGCTACAGAAAAGCAGTCAAATTTGGTAATGAAGTACATTGCTGGCAGATCATAGCAGGATTAGACATGTTATTGGTGCCAGACCTATATATAGCATATTTCTGATGTTGTGACACCCATGTAATGAGTTCTTCATTTATCAAAACTATTTACATTTCAAGGAATGTCGCAGCTCAGGTTCCTTAGCAATACCTTACGCTGAAATAAGAAGAAAAATTTAATTTGGAAATCACAAGTGCAATCCATGAATTTGATAAGATGCGTTTTGTTGCTATGGCAATCGCCGTGCTGTCTCACCCAACGAATCAAGAAATCCATAATAGAATACTTCACTTTTACAATTTCTAAAGATCATGTAACTGATAAACCAACAAATGTGATATTATTTTATAACATAGGCCTATGCAATACGTAATAATATTTGTTGTCATTTCTGTGATTACCGTGTTGTTAAGTTTATACTATAGGGCAAGTTCGTAAATCTACCTTGGATGTCTTGGATAGAAATTTCTGTCTGCACAGACATTGCATTGCATTTCATTGCACAGACACATATTTCCATTTTGCTGAAGTTGTCATGTTTTTTTTTACAAGCTTCAATTTAAAAAAAAGAACCACATGCAACAAATTAGTATGTGTTATGATTAACCGTTTCTCTCTATGATTAGCCTCTACTGTAAATAAGATGACAGCAAGACAACTCAAAAGGATTGTTTATCCTTCAGCTGTTAGCCTAGCATGCCTTAACTGTGTCAAATGTGAAGCCCTCACACTGTAGCAGTAAGCTATATTGACTAGCTGAGCTGTAGAGCTGGTTTTTGGTATGAAGATTTCTGTAACTACGTCACACATTGAAAACATTTATAAGCATTTATTATTAGTGTTAATGTTTATTTTAATTGTGTCCTTGTACAACAGGATCTTAGATGCTACAATACTGTCCTTAATTTTCGTTTCAGCAACGTTAATACAACTACTGACTCCCCCTGGTGGTCAGATTTTTAATTCATTTAATTAATTTAGTATTTCATATTTATGTATTTTACTTACCAAACCTCATTACGATGATTGACTAACTTTGTACTATTGCTTATAGCACTAAATGCATGAACAAAAGCATATTCTATAATGCATTTTCATTTAAATCTTTCTGTTATTTAAACTGGTACAATTAAGTACATTTTTTTCATACTTCTAGATATTTTAAAATATTTGAAAAGGTGTAAGACTGTACATATGTCTGCATTGATTTTTCAGTATATTTTAGTTAACATTCTTGGAGATGCAGTGTGAGAGTACCCATATCAGCTGAGCAAATAATAGCAAATGTGTTAAGAAGAAACAGATAAACATTTCTTGCTCCTAAGAAATGGCTTAACCACGGTTAATTAAAAAAAAAAAAGTCAGAGCTATAATTACTATATAATATAGTAAATATTTTCAGTCTCTTCGAAGCTGTAAATCGAATACCTGTGAAGATATTGTAATTTCTTTGACTGTGCTGGTGTATATTAATGCCAGTGCGGGTTGGAATGGCCTCACTTAAGTCATTTTATTTAAATAAATCCCTTCGCCAGTCCGCTTGCTGCAACTTGGGTGGCATTTGAAAGGCTGCAATTACGATCATTTAAAGTTGAGCAGCGGCCTGAATTATGCCTGCTTTGTAACATTCAAGTACCCTTTACTGGCTATGGGAAACAGGGAAAATTGGTCTGACTTCAGAGTGGTCCGCGCCAGAAGGCCTCAAAGATTTGATTTGAGACTGGTTTGTCGTTTGTGATTAAAAACCATTATTGGAGGACAGCAGTGTGTGGGTCTAACTTATTGTTACAATAACCCTCATATAAGTACCTAACTGATTTAAATGATTTGTGTATGAATATCAATGTTAATGCTATGTCTACAGAACCAATCTATACATGACATTTTAATGTATTTTTCCCTGGGTACTGCTGAACCGCTGTGATGTCAGAGAGGACTCTTCATTTCAGGCTCATTACATAGTTAAACCATCACATCCAGTCAACTGAATGTAGTTCCCATTCTATATAATTTAACACTAATTTAACACACTAACATTATTATTCGTGCAGAGCATATAGGCCTATGAAACTCTCCTCACCCGACGCTCTTTAAAATGGTATCGTTCTTCGGTCCCGCGTAAAGCCGAAACGCTAAGAGAAAGTCCGTACATCTGGAAAAACATGAAGAAAGAAACGGTTCAAAGGTAAAATGTTTTTCTGTTGCTAAGAAGCGTGTTTTGTATATAATCCTCACATATATATATATTATTTTGTATATATATCTTTTATAAATGATTTTGTAAATACCTTTTTGTTTATAATTATATTTGTATATAAATCACACGAGGCACTTTTGTCCTACAAGATGGTTCTAATTTTATCAAACATGCTAATTATTCAAATATCAAAGTCACCACAAGGGGGTGCTGTGTTTTTATAGATGAAAATTATTTATTTAAAAATCTAGAATCTATATCATTGTGACCCTTTCCAGCGATGTTTGATTTGTTTGAAGAAGCTAAATCTATGATATCCAGTTCGCGACTAAAAGGTACCAACTACAATCCATTTTTTCTTTGTGGTTTACGTCCCTGAATTTTAATCTGGGTGTTTAATACTATTATTACAATTAATGTATGCAGGAAATTGCAATCTCTTCATGGGGCCCAAAATTCTTATCGGCGCCTCTGAATAAATGTGTGGACAGTCTTAATCTCACAGTGCCACCTGGTGTCTCACCGCACCACTACATTTTACGTAAGAGGATCGACCTCCTGTGTAGTCTCTTAAAAAACATCAGCAGAAAATCACGAATGCATCCGAGATGTCTTGGCGCATTTGTCCTCTTCCGTCTTTGTGTTTCCACAATGAATTAGTTCTTTACACTTTACACATACACTTTAGATTCTATTGAAACATTTAAATTATGTTCCTTCACAAGACCTTCTCCCAAAATAATGTATCATGTCTTTAAACACAACCTGACTTGTGGCAGCAGGGCTGTGAGCGAGTAAATTTATTTTTTTAAATACTCTGATTTCCCCCCCTTTTCTTTCTTATCAAGTTAGTTTCCTTGAATTTTAAGCAAAACGGCGAGAATAGCCTTCATTGGCCGGTCACCTGAGACCAGAGACCAATAATGAACAATAGAAAACCATAATCTTAATTTTTAGTCTTTTTAAAATCATAAGGCTGAAACAAGCTGTTTTTATCACTTTAACTGAATGTCGAGTTAGCTGGTGATTTTTGCTTTGAGGATTGTGGTGTTCACCATTACATATTTCAGAATGGGGACGGGGTGGCGCTAAACCGCATCTGGATCTTCTGACACAAATGCCAGCAACAGCCGGCAAAGCATACAGGTAATCTGACATGCTTTTCATGTTGTCCAAAGAGGAGGAAAGTCCAGTGCACCCAATCTCGCCTAGCGCGGTACTCCAGTCCACGCAACTACACCGTTTTGGGCTCTGATCTGCTGCAGATTGCTGCGCGTGACGTAAGAGGCGGTGGACTATCTCCTTGGAAGAAAAATCGGGAAACATTTAAGAGGTGAGGGACGTCTTATTTCATGCATACGTTTTAGTTAAATTAGATGAACAGGATAGTGTTTCATTAGCAGCTGAACAACGTCCCAAGAGTATAAATGTAATTTCTCTAAAATGAGGAAAATTGATGCAATGACCACGTCCGCATTATTGTAGCGGGCAGTCTGTGATCAGAAAAATGGTGAAGGTAGGCAGTGCTTGGCTCACTCTTTTTTTTTCTTTCATGGGTTGTTGCCGTCAGTTGTTGCAGTTATATTTATACAAATCAATTGCTAACCACTATTCTCGCAAACGCCTTATTGGGTCATATCTAATAAAGAAGAGAGAGCGTAAACTGATCGCTTCCTTACGTCCAAACGGCGAGAGATTCTGAATTTGAATTACAACCTAATAGTGGTCGGAAATTGATCTGCACATTGCCAGTTAGTTTATCAGGTACACCTGTCGGTGTTTGGACACATTGTTTTCAACAACAAAGGAGTACCTACAGTTTTTTTTTTTTTTTGGTTTATGTATTCAGTAGCAACTACTAATAATCGGACGACGGTTCGCGGGGCGGTCTGAAAGTAGCACGGTAGGCACAATTATATGTAATAACAATTATATAGAAATATAACCCGTTACAGGTTGCAAATTGTCAGGGCAGTTTTTTTTAATTATTATTTTTAAATAATTGGTTTGTTTGAGCAAAGGTCACATTGAACGGTTACTGTAACTGGACTAAATTCAAATGAAAATTCAATGCTATGCATACATTTATCAGAATGCCATAATATAGGTCATGTCCCTCACACTGACTCTGCCATTAAACCAGGCCTGGAAAGAAAACACATGAACAGAAATATATTAAACAAAATGCAGGTTATTGGACATGGGACCAGAAGGTTGCTGGTTCTAATCCAACTGCTGTTGCACACCAGATGGATTAAAATATTTAAATGTTGACCTGGTTAGAGTGTTGGTAAATAATGATTAGTATTTCACCAAGGAGATCAGGGGACATGACATTAATTATTTTATATATCAGCACGTCAGGTAATAAATCTATAACAATCTCTCTGATTCCACATTATTTGTGCATAATCCTTTTTTTGTGGTGGAAAAACAATTTATGACTGTGCTGGAACTCTTAGCAGTCACTAGGGGGGTTATTCAAATTCACAGCTATTTGTAATATCAGTGTGGCTTCTGCTTTAACCATCTGAATCAATGACCACAGGAAAACCGATCAGAACTTTTTAAGAACACATTCTCGGCAGTGCTGCTGTTTCATTATGTGTATTAAAAACACTGTACGTTTCAATACAGACAATATGCATAGAGCACAGAGTCTGCACAGGTGTATCTCGACTGGGCCTTGGGACAATTAGGTCTGTGAAGACAGGGGCTTTTATTTTGTAAAACAGTTGTTGTTTACGATTTCTCGGACTGTACAAGTTGAGTTTAATTTTGCTGGTAAACCGCCTATGAAAGGAAGACTGACCAGATGGGTACTGAGCATAAAACAGGAAATCATACCATGACTATCAGCTAATGTGATTTGTATTGATGTCGACCGCTTTTTTAGAACTTGATGTTTTGCTGTTATGAACTGCCTACCCAGTAGTGATACACAAGAGGCTATGATAAAAGTTCACACCTCTCCGTAGTAAAAATGCAGTCACACCATGGAGCACATGACAGATTGCTATGCATTGCCTCTAATTAAAATTTAATGTCAGCCTCTACCCCTCTCCTCCTAGGCATAATGCATGTTGAATGATGCTGTGAGTGTTTATGTAGGTCACTTAGGTAATTATTACGGCTTGTTTATAATGGCATTTTTGCATATCATCATTGGGCCAAGAAATAAAAATCAAACTATAATCCCGATACAATCCTTTTATGATTATGGTGTTATTGTGTTTGGCGTCATTTAATCATGTTTATAACATTTTCACATATTGTTTTTGGTAGCCCAATGTGACACATACATCCCATTGCATGTGTTTATAAACGTACCTGAAGAGGCTGGTTCTTTGATTGGTGGTCCTGAAAAGAGAGTTTTTAACTGTTAAGCGTGTCAATTCTCCCATTGAGGAACAATAGCTTGCCCTGTGTACTATTTGGGTTAAAACATTACCCTCGGTCAGCCCTTTTTATATGTTAATGGGTAAACACAGAGTTAAATCACATTGTCAGTTTCTTTGTCTCCTTTCATTAGCTCAACCCGAGTTGCAGTCTTAAGTTGTGTTTTAGTCTTAAGATCCTGGTAGTGTCTGACTTTGATTGTCGCACTTATGTTCTCAAATCATAACGTGACACATTAGTTCCGTTCATAATTCATTGGAAAAGATGGGAAGTAATTGTGACCTAAATTTGATTTGATTGTTTAATAGAGCACTGTCTCTGTGTCATTGAAACAGAGAACCTATTTCCCCCAACTAGTTTATCCTAAAGAAGTAGAGATCAAACGGTATAAAACCCTGGTACCTTTTGATCCTTTGACGTACCGAGTGTGTGCGGTTTCCATTGTCTTCGGCCCCTGCAGCCTGCTTCTACTCCAGTTCAAATTCAGCTTCCAGCTGCAGCCGTTAGTGGCTGGCGAAGGCCGACTCTGGAGGTAGGCCTGTCACATTGGGTTACCATTGTGCGAGCGAAATGAAACGGCTGGGCGCTTTCTGGGAGAGAATAAAGGTCTGTCCTTTGCCCTCGCTGTTTCCTCCTCATGTAGGTGTCGGGGTAAATGCGCCATACGCCGATTTGTTGAAAATAGTAGAAAATAGCCTCTGTCCTCTTTCTCCATCGTCCTCCTTCCTGGCCTTAACCCTTACACTCCTCTAGGGGTGAAGGTTTGGTAGATGTGTGCTGAATTTATGGATCCGAGAGTTCTTACCGTAGAAGCGTTCTGTTGTACTGGGGTTATGTTTTTTGAATAATATTATAGAGCCAGGGGGTAAGCCGAGCCCAGGATTAACACAAAAATAAAGATTTGAGTAGTGTAAACAACAGTATTAAATTAGTAATGTAAACAACACAATGATAAAGATAAGGTAAGTCGGTGTTTGTCTCTCTGGGAAGAATTTTGGGGGATGCACCAGAGCCCATCTGGGGTTTTTTCTGGGAGTGTTTATCATGTGTTTTTGTCCCAGATAGATGTGTTGATTGGCCAGGCCCTGTCCACTAGCCAAGCAGTTTCATCTCACCACTAATTACTGGGCCGCTAATTTCCATTGCATAGTGAATGTAAATTAAGTTACAGTAGCGTACACACATTCATTCCGAATCGAGAGAGAGAGAAGAGATTATGGAAGTTAAATGGATGAGCGGATTTAACACTTTTGCTGGGTCTGAAATTAGCACCTGACCTCTCACCAAATGCAGATCAATTTCGGCAACGGCGGGTTAACCTGTCAATCTTACCGGCCACACCAGTAGACAAAATATGTAGGCTATAATGCAACAAACCTTTTAGATCCAAACAGAAGAGTTTAACCCTTTGCTTACCCTGCACTAGGACTGATTAATTCGGAAGCCCAAGAAATTCCCAATTTATTTGAAGCAAGGTTTTTTTTTTTTTGTGGGGGCATTACCCTAAGACCTACATTTACCAATCCCAATGTAAGACTTTAGTGATTGATATGTCAGTATAACGAATCAGCAGAGGAAAATGGGAAAAGAGGAAAGCTGAAGCAAGCTGGGGGTGTAGTGGTTAAGGTGACAGGCTTGTAACCGGAAGGTTGTCGGGTCACATCCTGACCCAGTTGGTATTTCCTTTTTTTCCGTTAGGGAAAAATCTTTGGCTGGAATTTTGGCATACACCAGCCCCAGCGGCTTGGTCACCAAAAGGTTCAGCCCCGGCTTTCGGATTCTCGTTTGAATTCTCCACTTGGTAGACCATATATGTTACAACCCTCATGTAGCCTAATTAGACAAAATAGCTTTGTGCCGCCACTATTTCCTCTCACAGTTAAAAACAAGTTTGAATTGCTTGCTCTTAGAGGAATTGTGCATGCTGCCATTTGTTGCTGGGGTGAAATCTTTGCAGAGGGACCGGGTTATGGAGCAGTACAGAGAAGGGTTTACTGGTCTCAGTATAATCTGTTATGAGTTCTATAAGACAGAAATAGGTTGTGTGGCATTAAGGTGTGGCACTCCCTGCTTGACATTCAGAGCCTTGCTGCAGATTCCCCTGCTGCTATTGGCAATTATTCATATCGTTATTAGCGCTAAGTCATTTTAACAAGTGCTATTACTGAGTAACACTCATACCAGATTTCATTCTAACATGTTAAAGCCAGACCCCACATTCCACAAACAGCTCAATGAATCCTGACTGGGAATCCTACACAGTGAGCCCAGAGGACTAGGAGAGGGAAACGCTGACATAGGAGGACCTAGAGTATTCGTTAACTGGGACACGGCATAACAGAAGATGTTTTTCCTTGGCTTCTTATGCTATTCTCTATAATGTGGGTCAACGCCAGTGAGATCAAGGTCATTGTCTCTGTGTCACTGTGAGATCAATGTCATTGTCTCTGTGCCACTGTCTCTGTGTCTTTGTGAGATAAAGACCACTGTTTTTGTGCCACTGTCCCTGATCACTGTGTAATCAAGGTCACTGTCTCTGTGTCACTGCGAGATCAAGGTCACTGTCTTTGTACCATTGTCTCTGATCACTACGTGATCAAGATCACTGTCTCTGAGCAGAAAACTGCAGCTGTGTGGAGTGGTATGTATCATAGGCTGGAACGATTGGTCCCTGCGTCTGTGGTGTGGTTCCTATCTGAGACGATTGGTCCTTGTAACTGTGCAGTGGTTCCTATCTTAGATGATTAGTCCCATCAACTGTGGAGTGTTTCCTATCTGAGATGATTGGTCCCATCAACTGTGGAGTGGCCCCTATTTGAGACGATTAGTCCCTCTGACTGGTGATACATATGCCATTATAGAATACCAGATGACAAAATAGTGAATTCAGCCTAAGAAGGGGGCTGAGATGTGTGAGAATAGAGAAGTTCACCATGCCTACAAGACACGTAATAGAGAACCAACAGAAAGAGAAAGAAAAGGAAATACAGATGGCCAGTTCTAATGTTTGAATTCCATAGCCAAAAAAGCAGCGACAGACCAGTAATTTGGGATAGACTGCTTTGTTTGCAGGTATAAATTAATGAAACTGTGCTGATGGCATTCACATGAGATCAAAAGTTGAGTATAAATTATGTAAATCACAGGTTTGGAGGAAGAACAGATTAGCATCATGGAGAGGTACTGTTTAACGTTGTTGATATTCAATGACATAGAGTGAGAAGGGTTTGTTTATGTTAGCACAGACATGGGCTGTTGACTGTCGTGTATAGGCAGCACACATTGAGGAGTGTTAGTGTCCATTAGGGGGCTGAGGTTTCTCACCCTGGTTGTCCGAGGTGTGTGCGGTCAGTGCTGACGCGCCAGCGTGCAAATCTGTCCTGACTGGAGGGCAAAGTCGAGACACGGCCTATGCCAGGAAGTGACACTTTCCTGACGGGCCACTGAGCTTCCTTCTGCCCAATTTAAGCTCCCTGCCATCCGTCTGGCACCGGTGTTTATGCCCTGCCAATGTCGGTTCCCTGCAGTCTTCTCACCAGATCTGTGATGGAAACGTGGACATACATCTGCTTCAGGTAGCAGAGATAGCTGAGGTGTTAAGAGACTAAAGATCAAGTACACATTTAAGGTGGCATTTTCCGCCTTCAAAGACAACTGAAACACATGCAGACACACACAAAAAAAAAAACCCGAAACAAAGGCCAGGAATAGTCCATGAGAGGTATCCCATGAAATTATTCAGACAGACCTTGAAGTGTGTGTGAATGAAGAATTATATGCATCTATGTTTAGTGCAGCTATCAACATTAAATTAATTGATATCTTGATGTTGATATTGATGTTGATGTTGATGTGATGCTCTCCCAAAGCGTTGATCTTTTACGAGTGTATCAAGTGTCATTCAAAATATTATTTAAAAAAAAGATTTAGATACATGAAGCATTCATTTGTATTTCATGTGTCGTAGTCAGGTGTTTGTGATGGCAGCTTTGGACTTCAAAGGGTCCTTGGTCTTAGCTACCCAGATGGACCCAGCGTTCTTATCTTACTAGACCTTAGTTTTGGTCTTTAGGTAAACTGTTAGTACAGTACAGTTACAGTATTTTTCATTACTCGTTAGAGCATCCACAATTTATCACAATTTATCTGTGTAATGACTCCTGATTTAATTACCAACGATCACATAACTTATTTACCGAATCTTGTAAAAAAAATGTCTTCTTTTGATTGATATAGCGCTGATTCCTCTGTGTGATTCAATTTCAGCATGTTTATTTTTCCGACCGAGATTCTGCGACGATAGATAGACATGTCACTGGTATTTTTTCAAACGACCTTTAAGCAGGAATTAAGTGTCATTTCATGGCATTAGTCTTAAAGATCTGGGTGTTTTGATTTGGGTGATTTTCCTGAAGTATCTGAGTTGTGTGGCATACACTCAGAAACACATTGGTTTGCTTTAAAGGCTCAAAGGCCTACATGGACAGTGGAAAACTGTACGCATTAGAACCAACTTACTGAGAAAATGTATAAACATGTATACACGACCAATAAACAAAAATAAGTCCAAATATCTCATGAAGTAGGGCACCAATTACCTGCAAAAAATATGAAAAAGGATGCCGTGTAGACTGTCAAAAACAAAAATGGGCTAATGGGCTCAATGTTTATCTCGGCAGGCTTTGTCTTTTTAGTGAGCTAGAGAGGCGGATGGCTCAGTTTGGGCCACAACAGGAGTAATGCATCAGGCTGAATCAGTCCTAAACGTGTGGCTTAAGAATCAGTCCTAAACGTGTGGCTTAAGAATCAGTCCTAAATGTGTGGCTTAAGAATCAGTCCTAAACGTGTGGCTTAAGAATCAGTCCTAAACGTGTGGCTTAAGAATCAGTCCTTAACATGTGGCTTAAGAATCAGTCCTTAACGTGTGGCTTAGAAACCAGTCCTAAACGTGTGGCTTAGAAACCAGTCCTAAACGTGTGGCTTAAGAATCAGTCCTTAACGTGTGGCTTAGAAACCAGTCCTTAACATATGGCTTAAGAATCAGTCCTTAACGTCTGGCTTAGAAACCAGTCCTTAACATATGGCTTAAGAATCAGTCCTAAACGTGTGGCTTAGAAACCAGTCCTTAACATATGGCTTAAGAATCAGTCCTTAACATATGGCTTAAGAATCAGTCCTTAACGTGTGGCTTAGAAACCAGTCCTTAACATATGGCTTAAGAATCAGTCCTTAACGTGTGGCTTAGAAACCAGTCCTTAACATTTGGCTTAAGAATCAGTAGTAAAATGTAGTTACATTTTAACTACTGCTGTTGTAAACCTCTGTTGATTTGTCCTTGCGTCCCTTTGAGCTGTGCCACTAAATTACATGTTTTTTAAATTTTATGTACCCTCATCAATACGGGCCATTCAATTGCACCTGTTTGTCTATGGAGATAACATGGCTGTGTGATCGATTTCATACACCTGTCAGCAATGGGTGTGGCTGAAATAGCCAAATCCACTAATTTGAAGGGGTTGTCCGCATACTTTTGGCCTTGTAGTGTATGTAACTCTGGATTAGAGTATCTGCAATAACACAAAAAATTGAGTACATTATATTAGAGGTACATATCCTAAACTTAACTTTTTAGAATTACTTAGAAAATATCTTGTCAAGCTGGAGTCTCACCAGTGAAATCTTTAACCATTGGGGCACGGTGTTTCGGTTGAATATATCTCTGAAGTAGAGATTTGCTTTTTTTTATAAAATACCAGTCGTCACCATTGCCAAAGCAATGGGGGATGTCAGACTTCCAAACAGCGACGAGGCCTTCTGAGATCCACGCTGAGATGTTACTCTCTGTTTAATGTGACTTTCACAGTGAACGCCTCAAGGTTTACTTTCCTTTTTTATTCAAGCAGAGCTATTCTCAGAAGAGCCAAACAAACAAAACAATTGCATCCCCCTCGTTGGAATGTTCAGCAATGTCAGTGAGGCACACCGGGTAAAGATGCGTAGGCAATTTCATATGCAAACTGCTGATTCGTCCTGTAAAATGCTGAATGATGTTTATCTGCAGTGTTGTCTATACCGGACCTCACACTGTCCCTGTTCTTCTCTTTCAGGAATGACGGAGGAGTCTGTGAAAAGAGACTAGTAAAGGCAATTGAAGGGACTCAATTGACCAGAGTGCGTGTGTGTGTCTGTCTGTGCATGTTTGTACTTCACGCCGGGTTCTCAGTGGGTCGGCAATGGTCATCCAGCATGTGGCAGGCGCCATCAGTTTTCTCAGGCGCCCCCTAGCGTCCTCCCCCCAGCGTTGGAGATGAGTGGAGCCCCCTGGTGGCCGGCGAGAGGGCTGACCTGCTGCTGTGGCAGTGCTGCTTGAAAGCGCTGCATGGGATGGCCTCCCTGGACCTGCCTTACCGCTGTCCTCGCTGCGGGGAGAACAAGCGATTTCGGAGCCTGTCCTCCCTCCGGGCCCACCTGGAGTATAGCCACACCTACGAGACCCTCTACGTCCTCTCAAAGTCCAGCAGTGTGTGCGAAGGCGCCCTCGTCCCCCTGGTGGGCCCGGCCACCAGCCGCCAGGGCGCTTTGGAGTGCCGCTTCCCCTACGACCTGGCCTACGCTGAGGACCTCGGCCTGGCCGCCGCCCGCTACGTCCCTGATGTAGATATCCCCCTTGGTAAGATCTTCATCGAGCGAGACATGACGTCTGCCAGCCCAGGCTCCCCCAGCACAGCCATCGCCATGGCAGCCACAGCCGCCGCCAGCGCCGTGGAGGCCGCCTACGAGGAGGGGCTGGCCCGGCTGAAGGTGCGGGCCTTCGAGAGGCTGGATCTGGATGAGAGGCTGGAGAAGCTGTCGGAGGAGGTGGAGCAGAAGATTGCGGCCCGCGTGGGGCGCCTGCAGGTGGAGTTGGAGAAGAAGAGCTCGGAGCTGGAGAAAGCCAGACTGGACAGCATCAAGCTGAGCCAGGAGAAGCAGGACCTGGAGGACAAGGCCTCGGAGCTCTCGCGCCAGGTGGACGTCTCCGTGGAGATGCTGGCCAGCCTTAAACAGGACCTGGTCAACAAGGAGCAGGAACTGACCCACAAACAGCAGTGAGTAACCCGGTCAGGAACTTCGATCAAAACCAGAACAGACTGGGATCACAGAATCATTTCCATCAGGGTAGGCTCATTTCTAACTAGAAATCAGAATAGCTTTAAATCTGAATAAATAACTCTTATATACGACATATGTATGAATGTATACACTGTCAATAACACTGTTATCCACATTTGGTCAGTCAATAGATCCCCTCCAGAGGATAGACTCCCTCACTAAGTGTCGTGTGTATGTGGGTGTGAAGGTTGAGCCAGTCACTGTGTGGCATCTCTGGGTTAGTTGCAGTTGCAGTGTGAGTGTAGGGGTGGGAGCTGTGTAAAAGGCTGCATTTCTCTTTAGTTTGTCACTTTGTGTCAGATGGCTGTTTTTCTTTCACTGAGCCCAGGTAAACTGTACCTCTGTGCTTTGATCCCACAATGCAGATCCGCTGTGGAGGAAATTGGGCTTCACATTTATAACTTACCAGAGCAAAGTTGATGGGATTATATCACTTATACATGTGCTTGGTATACAAATGTGTCTGCTGGGGTTTTCTGTTTAAAAAGGTGTGGCTGGCCCTCATTAGACGGCAGGACGGTCATTGGCGCTCGGGACTGAATGCCATCCCTTGTCCCCCCCGGGCTGAGTTTATTCAGAGCGCGGCCTGTCTACGGGATGCAAGGGCATGGAGGTGGGCCTGGGTGACAAATGCTGTCTGACAGGGAGACAACAGAGGCCTTCAGGCCAATTTCACTGCTGGCTCTGGCTTATTAAAGAGCACAGCCTGGGAAGGCGCAGGACAAAGCAGGGAGGCAGGGGACTTTAATGGGACTGTAGGTTTACACACTGTTCGCTTTTTGGTTGCATTTCATTGTATTATAATTGCATTAACTGGCAGAATAACCAACCTTTGCCAAGACTATAGAGACTGCAGTTGATTATTTTCTTGAACATTCATCATGAAGCGTAAAACAGACGAGTTGACCAGACAGCAATGTCAGATTCTAATCCCCTTTTGTACAGTATAGGGCACCTCAAGGTGGGTAAAATAGATTATGTGTCTTAATTGAATGGCCTATACATGCAATAATGACCTGACACATACACAGCACTCAGTGTCCTTTTAGACCAGGTGTGAGGATTGGCCTAGTATGATCACATGATCATTGGATTGGTATTTGCTTAATGGCATCCCATTGTGCTGGTGTTGGTTGGTGTCTGTGAGGTTGTGCCGGTGTTGGTGGGTGTCTATGAGGTTGTCCCGGTGTTGGTGGGTGTCTATGAGGTTGTCCCGGTGTTGGTGGGTTTCTGTGAGGTCGTGCCGGTGTTGGTGGGTTTCTGTGAGGTCGTGCCGGTGTTGGCAGGTTTCTGTGAGGTCGTGCCGGTGTTGGCGGGTGTCTGTGAGGTTTTGGCGGTTTTGGCAGGTTTCTGTGAGGTCGTGCCGGTGTTGGCGGGTGTCTGTGAGGTTTTGGCGGTTTTGGCGGGTGTCTGTAAGGGTGTGCCAGTGTTGGTGGGTTTCTGTGAGGTTGTGCCGGTGTTGGCGAGGTTCTGTGAGGTTGTGCCGGTGTTGGTGGGTGTCTGTGAGGTTTTGCCAGTGTTGGCGGGTGTCTGTAAGGTTGTGCCAGTGTTGGCGGGTTTCTGTGAGGTTGTGCCAGTGTTGGCGGGTTTCTGTGAGGTTGTGCCGGTGTTGGCGAGGTTCTGTGAGGTTGTGCCGGTGTTGGCAGGGTTCTGTGAGGTTGTGCCGGTGTTGGCGGGTGTCTATGAGGTTGTGCTGAGTCATTAGGGCTACACTCCCACACGCCGACTCCCAGACAGGAAGAGAAAATGTAGGATGTCACCAGGTCCATGACAAAGGGTATGATTTGGGAATATCTGAATATGACAGAATAATGTGTTAAAGACAGAAAAACCATTGCCAGGATTTATGATGTTTTTTTTTTCAATGAAGTGCACTCCACTGTTCTGGGGGGGGCTGAATCACATTGTTGCAGAGGTAATGGTTAAACTGTCTATTCAGAGGAGAAGATCAGCCTCATTAATTGACTCTCATATATTTTCACGGTTTTGAATTTCAAGAACATGAGTAGGCCTATTTGTCTAGATCACTTAACAGTATAACATTACGATGGTGTTATTGTTTTTGCTGTGATAAAATTATTGCAATGGTTTGGAGCCAACATGCAGTTTAAATTTCCATGGTGTTGTACTGGAGAGCTGTGAGAGCCAGTGTTCACACACCTGCGTGTGAATACATTAAGTCAAATCAATAAACAAAGTGGTATCCTTCTCTCCCGCTCAGCCAGCTTAAATCATTTGGAAGGCTAAAAGTGTTCTAATGTATTGGATAATGTAATTTCGCAGAGCCGAGGTAGGCGGAAATTTTTTTACAAATTCGAATTATTTGATCTTTGCCGCTAAAAAGCTTTTATGTGTGCCCTTGTGGTTTCTCTGTCACCATCTCAGCGATCACAGAGTTTTATCATAATCTTCTTTGAAGAAAACAACGATTTTCTTCAAGGCTGTTCCTTCCTCCTGACGTAAAAAGGAGGTTAAATGGATTGCCAGATTTCGTTGTTTATTAAGTGGTTTGCGGATGTAAATGTTTACTGTCCTTTAAGGTCCTGCATCACGTTCTCTGTGCTGCCTTGGCCGGGGTGGAAAGTCTCCATTTTAAAAACTCTCATACAAGTTTTATGAAGCAGTTATTTTCCTGAATATAAAATTGAAAACACTCTGAAATGCAGCCTTGCTAAGACATGCATTTCCTTTTGATGTAATGATTATTGCGGATGTTTAAACAGACATTTTAAAGCACACAAGATGTGTCTACCTGGATACATGACTAGCCATGTGTCCTGACCAATTAGAGAGAGCTGCAGTCCAACATTCTAATATACTGTGCTCTACCAATAAGCAGCTGAGCGGATTGGCTTCATAGCAAACGTAACAAACTGCGGGGGTCGTGGTGGGGTGGTGTGGTCAGCGTTCAGTCAGTGTCCCTGACGACAAGCTGTCATAATTTGTTACTGAGGGGCAGGTAGATGAGTTCAGCATGTCCTTCTTGAAAACGCAGGGTTAACTGGAGACAAAATGAAGCATACGCAGTTGTGCTGATCTCTTCAATCTACATGTGACAGGTTGCTATGGTTCTTCTAAGCGTATTGTTTTTCATCAGTTTCCATGGAGATGTGAATGATAGTTTCCTTCTTCCTTAAATACACATGTATCTCCCCTGTGTCGCGGTGCTAGCTGGAGGCCTCAGACAGACACATAATTCTGTTTACACTGGGTTGACTTTCTTGTCCTTCTCGAGAGCTCAGTGTAAATTTATGTGCTGCATTGATGGGGGTTATTATGTTTCACTGCAAGCGTTCACAGAAACCATCAGGAAAAAAAGATGAAACCATAAAGATTTAAACCGAGCTCGGTCCCTAATTACCCGGCCGCTGTTGACTGGGCTAAATCGGATTTTTGGCCTACAGTACCTCCAGAATGGATCTGCCATGATTCACTGGTCTGGCACAAACTGTAATTCACCAAGGAGGCCATTCTTGAAGGCCGCCCATTGTAGCGTAATCAGATTGACTCCACAGCCCGGCCCATCAGCCCTACACAGTAACTCTCCTCACTCATGGTAATGGTGTGTTAGTGTACAAAGCTTTCCGTCTATTCAATAATACATGGTCTGAGAGCTGAACGCAACAGAGATGCACAAGTCCGGTGGATATTTTTTATATATCATATATCAACAAAAGTACTTAACCCATGAACTATTTAGAAATTGTGGATCTTTTAAGAAATAGAAACAGTTAAGATGGATTACTGAAATATTTATATTCATATATGTTATTGTTTGTGCTCACCAAATGAAGACCCAAAGGCAAAGATCATATCAGCATTTGACAGCCTTTTCAAAGTAAACACAGTCTCTGACAAGAATTCATGTCTGAAGGTTGTAGATTTCACACACATTGACCCCAGAGACACTACAAACAAGGCAATGACCTATGCACACACACAACACCTAATAACCTGCACACTGTGAGTGTGATTAAAAACCTTCTCACTGTGTGTTTGTGTGGTTAATAACCTGCACACTGTGAGTGTGATTAAAAACCTTCTCACTGTGTGTTTGTGTGGTTAATAACATGCACACTGTGTGTGTGATTAAAAACCTTCTCACTGTGTGTTTGTGTGGTTAATAACATGCACACTGTGTGTGTGATTAAAAACCTTCTCACTGTGTGTTTGTGTGGTTAATAACATGCACACGGTGTGTGTGTGTGTGTGTGTGTGTGTGTGTGTGTGTGTATGGTTAATAGCCTGCACACTGTGTGTGTGTGAGTGTGTGGTTAATAACCTGCACACTGTGTGTGTGTGAGTGTGTGGTTAATAGCCTGCACACTGTGTGTATGTGTGTGTGTGTGTGCATGTGAGTGTGTGGTTAATAGCCTGCACACTGTGTGTGTGTGCGTGTGAGTGTGTGGTTAATAGCCTGCACACTGTGAGTTTGTACAGTATAATAACCTGCACACGGTGTGTGTGCTTGTTACTTGCAGGGAGGTTGCGCAGATTGACCAGTTCCTGCAGGACACGGCGGCCCGGGAGGCTAACGCCAAGGTGCGCCTGCAGCAGTTCATCGAGGAGTTGCTGGACCGGGCCGACCGGGCCGAGAAGCAGCTGCAGATCATCAGCAGCTGTGGCACCACGCCCAATGGCAGCCTGAGCCACTGCAGTGTTTCCGGATCAAAGGGCACCGGCCAAGAGGTCAGACCAGAGGAATACTGAAAAATGCCTGTTATACCATCTACTGCATGTTTAGTGGCTAGGACATATGCACTTCTCAGATTCTGGTATGGGTCTTGTAGTGAAAACTAAGTTTGGAAACTTTAAATAAGCTCCCAACAACAAAACATGTAAATAATATGGCATGTCATTAAGTTTTGGTGGCGTTTCTCAAAGTTGTCCACCACTGGCTAGGTTTACATTGTGACCAATCTTAGATAATGTAGTCTTGTGTGGAATATTTGCGGTTTCTTTCCACAGTTATAGCCTCAGAGCAGTGACAAGACTAGGTACCCCTGCTCAGAGATTGGTTTTACATTTCAGCACATTAAGTAGTGATTCACTCAGTCCTTTTAATGCAGTGCCTATTATTTGTAATGCAATTCCCCTTTAAGAGTGTAAGCCACCTTAAGCAATTTGTGTTATTCATTATTTTAATACGGCTACAAAAATAGTCAGTGTGTGTGTCTGGGTAAGTATGTGCGTGTTGTAAACAACCTGCACACCGGTGTTCGGTTTAAGCGCTCCTTGGTACATGTACTGGTTTTATTTTCTGAAGACAAGCAGGTTGAAATTGGTTGCAACATACATTTATTGTTCTGCAGGGAAAATTTTTTTTTCTCATTTCCACTCTGATTCCCTTCTTTCTTTTACTTAACCCTTCACTGCATCCATCTCCATCTCCTCCTGTAGATTAACTCTAGCACAATCCCGCTCTTTGTCTCTTTGCTTCAGCGTCTCTCTTCACCCCTCCCTGTCTCTCTTCCTCTCTCCTGTAGGATACATTCAGCCCCTCTCTGTCTCTCTGTCTTTCCTACAGAGAAACTCCAGCATCTCTCTTTACCTCTCCCTGTGACTCTCTCTCATACTCTCATTCTCATTCTCATTCTCTCCTGCAGAGAAATTCGAGTGTCTCGGGGACGTCCAGGGGGGTGTACCAGGTGTCAGACCATCACTCCCCTCCCAGCACAGGGTAGGGCAATACGTTTGTCCCGTGATCAACATTGAGGTTGCTACTACCCTTTTCATTAAAATCTATGACATATTACAATTTTTTATAAAATTATAACAGTGAATGCACAATACTTCAGTAACCTCTTTGACCTGCTCTAAAAAAGAGAGCAAACGAAAGAAAGTGCGAAAAGGCGATAACATTGCCTGCATTAGTAGTTCAAGGGTGTCTTTATTTATGTGATGTATATGTGCACTAAGGCATCGACGAACAGCAAGTCCCAGAATGCCCATGATGGCTGTGACACAGACAGTGTGCACATGGGTGATCATCACACCACACTGCCTAAAGTACTCAGAAGGGCCTCACTGCAGTGACAGTGACCGAACAGATGCCCTGAAACATATAAATAAAGAATACAGGTGCAGTGATGTGTGAAACCCAATATAATGAGAGGGCCGATATTTGAGGGGCATTTCAGATCCCATTCATTTCTGAATGAAAGGAAGGGAAGCTGACCCAGATTGCTCACACTGTCTAATTTGTAAGTTAATTGGTGGGCGGTGCAGTCTTAAAATGGCAAACTTGGACCAATTTTAAAAGCCTTTAATGTACCATAGAATATTTTCTGACTGCAGCCACCTTCTCTATGCACATTTGTGTGCCCAGTAATCATAAATCATGAAAACAATGGAATATTTCAGTTTGGTTATCTGGTATGAATAATATCAAACACTGCAAAATATAGCACTGAAAACAATGGCATATTTCAGTTTGGTTGGCTGGAATGAATAATATCAAACACTGCAAAATATAGCACTGAAAACAATGGTAAAAATCAATTGTGATATATAAAATACACATTTATTCACTATTATAAATGTGTAATTAAATGTGTAATTAATCCGCGTTAAAGTGGAATTTCACCTTCAATAAAGGCACCTGTTCAACAAATAAACAAAAAACTATTTTATAAATAAAATTCTGTGCATCATTGTAGTGCTGCTGAAGAACCTGTTCCGAGCTCCGGAATAACCAGGGGTTATAATAAGGGGTTGATGGTTGTCTTGCTCAGGAGAAGCCTGAGATAACTGCACACTGTGCTAATGTGCTGAAGCCCATGGGGAAGGGTGGGAGGCTCTCCTGTTAAGCGCTTGAAGGGCTTCGATGTTTTAAATTTAATGAGAAAATAATGACTGGGACCGGAGGCTTAACCCCCTCAGGAACCCTCGCTGCAGCCAAAACCCTTGAGAACGTCTCTTTACCCAGAATGCTCTTTTGAAATACTAATCTTTGAACACGGGTTTTGGAGCTTGACCGCAGCTTTGGTAAAAACATCAGGGTGGGGAATAGGGCGTGTCCCCTGCTGTCCTAAACTTCTCTGTTCTTTATACAGCAGATCAGCAGAAGGAAATAAGAAATTCATTTCCAGAGTATCCTGAAAAATGGAACGGTATATTTACTCCTCTTGATCTTTTGGACAGAGGTCCGTGCAGACGTTAAAAAGGGCTTCACTTGCGCAAACGTCTGAGACAGGACTGCCTGCGTTAATGTTCAGTTTGGGAATGATATGACAGTCACATGGGAAATGGAGACGGGGCAACAGCCGACATGATTGGACAAGGGTCTCAGAACCGAACAATAGCCTTTCCTCATGGTTAGATTGAACAAGTGTGATTCATCAGATTAGCTCAAAGTTCAGACTGTCTGTGTGTGTGTCTGTGTGTGTGCATGGACGTCTTTCTGTCCATTCACACGTGTCTAAAAGCTGGCAGTATACTGCATGGAAGGCATGTAATAGAATGGAATTAGCATAAAATGTGATGCCTATATGAAGTTATATGTGTATAAGAGTAATCATAGTTAGTCGAGACTCCAGAATAACCCGTTATCAGTTTGTTTCTGGTTCATTTAATGCTTATGCACACATCGTACTAATGTGCAGAAGCACAGGGTGTCATTTGTTTGTGTCTGATGTTTCCGGATTGCCCCCACGCCAGGGAGTCCAGCCAGGCGAAAGCCCCGTCCCAGGGTTCGGGGGGCTACGACAGCGATAGCGTGGAGATGGTCCCCACGGAGGAGTTCGCCGAGGCCCAGTACTACCACGTGCAGTGTCGCCTGGGCAACGGGGCCTACGAGCGGTCTGCCGCGTGCCGCAGCTGGGGGCTCCGGAAGCAGGCCATCCAGAACTGGCAGCGGCAGCCGTACCGCAACAGCACGGAGGGCGAGGAGGGCGACTTGTCGGACGTGGGCTCCCGCACCACCGAGTCCGAGGCGGAGGTCTGGGAGCAGGAGCAGCGGGCCTCTGCCGACCCACAGCAGCCCACCCACAGCAAGGCCCGGTACCACAGTGGCTCAGGTAACGCACAGCCAGCCATCCGGGCAGTGCTGGTCCACTACTTTGTCCCACATTTTAATGCAATTAAACCAGCTAGTTTTATAAACCAGCTTTGAAATATGCGTCACAAGCATCATTATTGTACTTCAGAAAGTTTCACTTTTTAAAAATCTGCTCTTAAAGGGACAGTACTCCATTGTTTACTAACAACAGCATGGTGGAGGTAAGCCCCTGTGCTCTTTAAAGGTTGTGGAACTTACCAAGCTCTGTACGGTGTGCTGTATTGGTCTCCAACTGATACGTGATGGACTGAGTAATAGTTTAATCAGGGGAACCAAACTAAGTTTCTTTCGGTTTTGGAGCTACCCCTCTGTTAACATCTGATTTACATCAGGAAATACCAGGTGAGGTCATCTTTAATACGAATAATGATTTTAACAACTAAGAAACAAGGTGGAAGGTCCTGAAAGAGACCAGATGATCTGCGTTCAGTGTAACTAACATTTCAGCAAGGAAAGTTATGTTCATGCTCAAGACTTTATATGTACCCATGGAGCAAAACCTGTGTTGCGCAGGATCTGACTCATGTCACTAATCTTTCAGACTGTTTTACATATAAGTGTGTACTGTGGACACTCCGTAGACTAGAGCCAGTGGTATCATTTTATTATATTTTTTCTGCCTAGCTTTTAATTTAGTTAATCCCTATTATTTATGTGTTTATACATTTAATGTGTTTTGTGGGTTTGTGGCACAGCCTAGATAATAATTGTTCTGTAGTCTGGTCATTTAAAATCAATTTTTGTGTTGAAATGCAATGGCGTTGTTCCATGTGTAATGGTTGTGGTGCACTTGGTGGTATGCCTCATGTCCGACCCCTCCCCTGTTTCAGACCGCTCGGAGGGCGGCTACAGGCCCTGTCGCCAGGAGAAGGGCAGCCCCTCCAAGTCTGGCGAGGTGATCAGCCCTGAGGTGCTGAAGATGAGGGCAGCACTCTTCTGCATCTTCACCTACCTGGACACCAAGACGCTACTGCGGGCCGCCGAGGTCTGCCGGGACTGGAGGTTTGTGGCCCGCCACCCGGCGGTGTGGACCCGCGTGCTGCTGGAGAACATGCGCTTATCCGCCAAGGTACGGCGCCGTCTCTCCCCTTTCCCCGGCCAATCGGTTAATGCCACCCTTTCACCGACTTCCTCTACAAAAGCACCGCTCAATGGACACCGTTACAATAGCTTTAATGCTTTTATTAGGCTTGAAGATAGACGATTAACATCACCTGCTGTATGGGTTTTTCTATGTTACATCTGCAATTTGACTCCAGATACTTAGTGGGGCAGTGCAGGATGGGTACCTTACCCAGTACAACTACAATGTATTCCTCAGAATTCAAGCAAGTTTTTCTCCAGTACCGTAAAGGCTGCCCCCACTGTAAAGTTCTTGTTTCGGGAAGTAAATGTTTTGCAGTTGTTATGGTCAATGGATATTAATGGACGTGGCTAATCTTTAGTACATTACCACATTGTTGGTTTTCGCTAAGATCCCTGCAGCTTGCATTATGGGTTGAAATGGACAAAGCAATTGAAATTTTAGGCCTTGCAAGTTTTTCCTACACAGTTGAAAGAACAGAGGGCAATAAGCGGGTTGCTGTGAGTAAAGCATCCAATGAGCCTGTGGCCTGTAGGTGGCGCCTTGTGGTCCAGCCTGTGCAGTGACCAACTCCACCGGTGTCTCTGTTTCAGTTCATGTTGGTGCTGTCCCAGTGGTGCACCCAGACTCACTCCCTCATCCTGCAGAACCTCAAGCCCAGGCAGAGGGCTAAGAAGGAGACCAAGGAGGATTACCTGAAGAGCACACGGTGAGACCCCCCCCCCCATTTTGAGTTTTAAGTGTTTTTTAAATCCAATCCCCAAAGCTACAGTGACAGCTGGTTTTAAATCCAATCCCTAAAGCTGTCTGTTGGTATGTACAGTCTACAGGTGTGATCAGTCTGCAGATGTGAACTGTCTGGAGGTGTGTGCAGTCTGCAGGTGTGAGGAGTGTGTTGTATGTTTGTTCCCTGTTTAGTGGAAGTTTAGAGGAAGGTCTAGAGGCCCTTCTGAAGGCCGCTGGGGGAAATCTTCTCATCCTGAAAGTGTCTCACTGTCCCAACATCTTGACTGACCGCTCTCTCTGGCTGGCTAGCTGTTACTGTCGTGCCCTGCAGGCCGTCACCTACAGGTGAGCCCGCTCCTATGCAGGTGAATCACGTCTAAGAAACATGATTTCACTATTAAAGTAAGAACATACAAAGCTGTATTAGAGAGATGGAAATTTCCTTTGTATTTCAGGAGTGCCACAGACCCTGTTGGTCAGGAGGTGATCTGGGCACTGGGAGCTGGCTGTCGGGACATCATCTCCCTGCAGGTGGCGCCACTTCACCCATGGTGATGAACAATTTGCTATTATTACTAGCATGTAGATAAAATCTATTCATGTAGATAAAGTCTGAATCAAAGCCAACAAGTTATATCCCATTAAGTCCCTGTTTTACCTCAATGTCGGAAGGTTCCTTGTGTCTGTGTGTGTGTGTTTGTACATTGGCCGCAATTTAATCAGTCGGACTCTTTTTCCAGCCAGCAGCCATCCCGCTTCAGTAACCGATGCCTGCAGACTATTGGGCGATGTTGGCCACACCTCCGTGCCCTGGGAGTGGGCGGGGCAGGGTGTGGCATCCAGGGCCTTGCTTCATTGGGTGAGTCAGAGACAGGAATATGTTCTGGCTTTACCCTAACTACTGGGCTTTGGCTCTCCAGCAGCTGTGTAGGCAGATACAGCGGCCCTGAAGAGGAAATTTGATTGGCCAGTACTAACGGGCCAGTCATTGTCTATTTAGGATGCAATGCTTTTAAAAAGGAGAGAAAATAGATTCTTAACTGGAAAATTACATTGAAGTGCAGGAGTTTCAAAATAACAACATGAGTGCGTGAGTCAAAACTCTCCTAATCCAAATCATAATTTGTGAGTAGTTATTGTAAGTAGATGCAATAATGATGTATTCTGAGCTACATATGCCTGTTTTTTTTTGTTCCTCTAGCAAGGAACTGCATGCGTCTCCAGGTGCTAGAGCTGGACCATGTGAGCGAGATCAACCAGGAGGTGGCAGCAGAGGTGTGCAGGGAAGGACTGAAAGGCCTGGAGATGCTTGTGCTCACCTCTACACCGGTCACACCCAAAGCCCTGCTGCACTTCAACAGTGAGTGTACTAACCCCTCCTTACCAGTGCCCTGCTACAGTAAACAATTACATACCCTCCAGTGACACTCAAATCTCTATTTAAGAATAGGACCTCAGCTACCTCCATTGTTACCTCTTTAATTTCCTGCAGTCCACCCCAAATATTACTGACCTAATCTGTCATACCCAAAGTATTACTCATGAACCCTGGCTTTCCCTGTCCTTTTTTCTCCACCACAGGCGTGTGTCGTAACCTCAAATCCATTGTGGTGCAGATCGGGATCGTGGACTACTTCGAAGATCCCAATAGCCCCGAAGCCAGGAAGCTTTTTGACGAGATGGTCAATAAGCTCCAGGTGAGGACCAGCAGTAGCTTGCAAGCAGATTATCCAAAGAAAAAGACAAAAAAAAATTAATTTTGGATGAACGTGTACCTCGCCTCTATCCCCATAAAGTATCCAAAATCCTGGGTGTATTTGGAGTCATACTGTTTGAACATCCCACCATCTGCCCACACCGTCTCGTGAGCATGTATCAGGCCAGTTCTTCTCATCCCTGTGATTCAGTGGCTTGTAGATCATCCTTTAAACATTATATTTTGGTTACAATGGTTTAACGGTGCATGCATTATGTGATTTGGAGAAGTCCCATGTGGATGGGAGATTTTGCATGTCTTATTATCTCGGTCCTTCCCTGAAACAGGCCCTGAAGAAAAGACCAGGCTTCTCCAAGATTCTGCACGTGAAGGCGGACAGCGCTTGCTAGCTCCCCCGTTTTTATTGGCGACCGCACGAGGTAGGGCGTCACCTCATAAACCGACCGAAATCGGATAGAGACGCTACCCTGTTTCCAAATGAACCGACGACCGGCGCAGAAGAGGCAGACGAGGCAAGCGCTCGGTTCGCATCATGACCGCAACCGCTAAAGCACTCTACAGACCATACCTCGGCAGACAGGAAGTTGTTGGTAAAGTTGGTGTTTACATTGGGATAGGCAGGTGCTCTCTCCTATGCAGAACAGAAGCCCCTCGAACCAAACACTCCCACTTGTGATTTAGGGCAGAAAAAGCCTGCATCTTGCCAAATGACCTACTAAATCAGTTTGTCGTCCCTAGAAATTGGGAAAAAATGGCTTTGAAATAGATCAATGTGTTGTTTTTTGCTTTTGTATCTGGCTTTTATGTAGGTGATAAAACCTTGTGGGGGATTTTTTTTTTTTAAGTGAGCAGAAAGCACATTTTTCAAAAATCGAAAGTGACTGAAGGTGCCTTGACAACAACAGCCCGCAGCTGTTTCCCAGAATGCACCTGCTGGGAATCTGGAATACAGGAAATGCATAGCCCTCATTCCTCTTCATCCTTTTATCCTTGCGAGAGGGCCTGGAGCTGTGAAGAGCACGGTCTCTCCGTGGTGGTTTGCATCAGTGCGTGTGTGGTTCTCTGTCTCTCTCTCTGTTTGTGTGGCACATTACTGGAATGGCCAGGAGACAACGGCCTGCATTTAAACCTGTTCCACTTCTAATTTGGGGGCTGTTAGCATGTTCAGAAACAGCTGGTACTATTTTTGTTAGCAATTTATAATAACTTGTTAGAGAATGCACCTGGTATTTATTTGTCTGTGCTAAATGCTACCAAATAGACAACAATGCAGTACATTTTCATGGTTGTAGCTATCCTAGCCCATTTTACAGAGATCAGCCGAAAAAATATCTGTTTATTTTAATAATGTGCTCCTTTTTGACCCTTTTTAGAGTGCATCTTTTACAACCGGGAACCCCCTTTTCGATACATTTAGGTATCAGAGCGTTCTACATGAATTACTAGCAAGGGGATTCAGTACGCTATTTCTTAACAGCCTTGGAAATCGGGGTCCTCTAGGGGTCCCCAGCGATTAAATTCTCAACTCAGCTACATAAACCAATGTGTTTACCATTATCCCTAGACCGATCAACAATTACTGTCTGTTAGCTTGCGTTCATAGGCTTACAACTATGTTGTTTTTTGAGTGCATCGGAATGGTTGTTGTTGCCTTATTCTAAATGATGTGCCACTTGGAATTACTAACTTTTAATGTTAGTTTTCTATTTACATGTTCTTAGGAAGTACTACTTTTTCTTCTTCTTCTACACCATATTTTTTTCACCCAAACAAGTTCCGACTTTAACAACCAATTAATTGAGTAAAAATAAGTAAAATAAGAATGCTGAACATAGGATAACCTTTGCCAGTATAAGCAATGGCTTTAGAATCCGAAAATAGCTCGAGCTGCTCAAGCTAACCGTGCTTGCCGAGCTGCTCGAGGCTAACCGTGCATTCCGAACTGCTCGAGGCTAACTGTGTATTCCGAACTGCTTGAGGCTAACCGTGCATTCCGAACTGCTCGAAGCTAACCGTGCTCGCCGCGCTGCTCGAAGCTAACCGTGCTCGCCGCGCTGCTCGAAGCTAACCGTGCTCGCCGCGCTGCTCGATGCTAACCGTGCTTGCCGTTTCCCAGCCGCTAACAGGAGAACAGTACAATGCCGCCATTCTCATCTATGCACAAAGTGGCTTAGCCCCATCTTCAGTAATGCACAAATTCACAAGCTTAACACTCGCTCCATATTGTGTATAAGCGGATTCCTTTATTTAATAATATAATGGTAGTAACTGACTGCCATACCTTCGCCTGCATCACGTGATTGCAGGGCTGATTATTTTATTAAATCAGAACGTTTCTGCTTTAAGGGTCACAATACGTACCAAAAAAAATTCAAAAAGAAAATGATGTAAAAACCTATCTATGGCACATCCTTTAGTTTGTATGTATAGTGGTAATTTGCTACATATGTAGGAGACTGCTGTAAAATGTTGATGTTGTCGCAGAGTGGAATCAACAGTCTTGCTGTGAATATGAATCTGCCTGTGATATTCACGTGCCAATCATTTCACTAGCACAGGTTACCTTTTCAGGTAAAGCAAACTGCCTAAACTGAGACTAACGATGGACGAACACCAACCGAGGTCCATTTCGTGCCGTGATAAAGTATTTGGCTATTAGTGTCACACGATTATATAACCTAAATAACTAATTCAGATACGGTAGATAAAGTTGTTCTATCTGATCTATGGTGCGATCTAAGTCTATGCAGTCTGTACAAACGTGGTATGCACGTCTGCAGATAACTGCAGGTTTCCCTGGCGACCGCCCTTGAATTAACCACAGCTGCAATCCTTTTTTGGTGCAACAGATGAGCCTGCTACTCACCTCTGCAGCTCAGGGTGACCTGTACAAGCAAGGGTTTGTGCGTGAGAGAGCTGCCTGAAGCCTCTTGTGTTGCAGTTAAATGACAATCTGATCCGATTTGGTCTTACTGTGGATATTGCTACATTGTGTGAAACGGTTCTTCTGTTACATTTGCAGAGGCCTTGATTTATTAGATTCACACATATTGTAAACTCGTAAATTGATAGTTTAGATTCTTAACCTAATGTGGCAATGGGCCGTTCCCAAAAAATATGTATTTTTCTTGTTTTTTATTTTATTATACAGAATTAGCTTTTGTCTAGCACTAGGGTGGTTAACAACATACCGTATGTAAGACCTTTTAAACACAGAAGACACAGCTCTGACAGATTGCCTTCAAGTTCACTGTAATAGCGTTTTACTACATATCAGTTCTTAGTACTGTACCTGGGAACCAGTCTAACATTGGTGCTCGAGTTGTCAAGCTCAGATTTAGTGCGCACATCCACCGGCATTCTCTGGCATACTCATTCCAAGTGCTTAACATGAAGTACCAGCAAAAAACGCGCTTCGAATGAAAGTAGCAATATTATATAGTATGCCTATCCCGATGCTCTGAACGGCAGGGCCAGTACTTTGTGGATGGGTTGCTGGAGTTCTTATTCTCATTGGGAGTCATTGAAGCAGTCATTGAAAGGTGAGATATCAATCCTGTACGGGAGCAACGTGTACCGTGTGCTCTTTGCTTCATACTTCATACTTCACCCCTGGGCAGTGGTTACCCAGGCAGTACAGTGTTATTAAACATTAAAAAATAAGTAGTGAAATATTACCATCCAGTTTTCATCCACTTAGAAACAACTCTGACTGAACATGTCTTGGATTTAAGCAACTTATAGCTAACATTGAGTGTGACAGGAACTTAGACCAGATAGATGGCCAGATAGATATTAAACCTCAACACACCTGCTGACAAAAACAAGTTCCCAGCATTAGGTTTGTGGTTTATGAGGATAAGCAGTAAGGAGACTCAGGTTTGGATGTAAGCAGATGGATCAGCCCAAGGCCTGGGCGCAAAAAGGGCTTTTGTCCTATCATCACGCTTCAGGCCTCGTCATCCCCCAACAACAGGGGGCGACATCACTGATCAGCCGCTCTCTGCACGGTTCTATAGTCTTGTCGGGGTCATGTGTGAGTGCAGAAACTTCCCTGTCGTGATAGTTGCACATGGGTATGAGTAAAAGACTCGGGCTATGCGAGTTAAATCAAACTAATACTGTGTTTAACAATAATTAAAAACAAGTAAAATGAACCAGTGTTGTTGTTAAAAAAACTTAAAAAAACTACCATGCCTTGATGTCTGTGTTTTTGACAATCTGTCTTTCTTAGGCTTAAGTAAAAATTGCATTTGAAATGCCCTTAAATTGTATCTTA
>JAOYSI010000006.1:2718597-2732956 GCA_025775065.1 Hiodon alosoides
TGTATGGATTACTTGGGTTGTTACCAACATCTGGTGAAAATTTCATGTCAATAGCACCTTTGGAAATATATTTACTGCGAAAAATGGTGACGTGTTCAACACTTATTTCACCCGCTGTATATATATATGTGGTAGACTTGCAGTGCTAACGGTCAGGTGAGGTGTTTAGCCGAGACAAATGGGCCAGTGCTGGGCCGGTGCACGTCCGGTGGCACATTTGAGAATGCTGACACAGAGGAACTGTGCCCAGGTGCCACTAGTCGAAAAGACAGTCCTGCAGTATGGTGGGGAAGGGTGTAGGAGAGGCTGTTTGTCAGGAAGACAGCCCTTTGTTGTGCAGCTAAAAAATTGCACTTTGTTGTTGATTGGAATGCAGATTTTTTGTTCTTCCCTAAAAGGAGGTTGGTTTTCAGCTTCTGCTTTTGAGTTGGCTTAATCTTTGCAGAATAAAAACTAAATGTGCTGCGGTTTCCTGCATCTGATCACTCCAGGCCCAGGCACACACGCAGCTTGCTGCAGAAACCCAAGAGTGACAGCCTGGGGAGCACGATAAGAAGCGCCTGGCAGGGGAGCCAGTCACCATCCATTTCTGGATGTACAGAGGGGGTTTAATGGGAGAGTGAGGTGACTGGATCACATCCCACAGCCACACTCCATACCTGCCCTGGGCCCCGCCGGTGTCCCCGCTGTCTATGGCCTGAGCCCCACAGGAGAGCTGCATGGTCCAAGAGTCTGACTGAGATCTCTGATTTTGCTAACAAATTTCTGCACGTTGCAGTAAATCCATGCAAATTAATGTGAAAAGGCATGATTGATCTCTTCTGAGCCAATCACCTTCATGCCACCCAATATTTTACACATGGAAAAGGCATTTCCCACCTGACGGCCCGAGCAGTCTTCAGACCCGAAAGCTGATAGGAGATGCTGGTTTGCAGCAAGCAGAGAGGCACACTGCTCTGCCAATTGGGTGGGGTCCTGCTCACAATCAGCAAATGGCATGATTTGATTTCCAAGCCGGCTAATTCAGGATTATAGGGCTCAGTCTGCGCTTGAGAAAGAGCATACGGCCGACCAAGCCCCTCGGGAGGCCTACTTTTTTTCCTGTAAAATGAAACATGCTGGTTTGTCAAAATATATAACACTGGAGAACAAACTGAGAAAAATATTAAGGCTGAAACAGGGAAATTAACAATGTTAAAATTATGCATTTACAAACTGACTATTTAAATATGTAATAGTAGACAAGTCGGAGCTCGAAATTCACTAAACATGTGTGATCACGGACCGCATGTTTCAGCATTGAAAACACACATAGCCTTCTCTGGCGCTGAAAGCAAAGAACACTTTGAAGGGATATGATGCAGTCGAGGGTCTTTCCTGTCTACACTTTCATGTGTACACTGTCCATCCTAATATCACTCTTCAGTCAGGAGAGGGGCACAGGCTTGGAGGGGAGGTCGAGAACTCTGAGAGCTTCCATTATTTTTGACTGGTGAAATGTCTGCTGTGTTTTAGCGGACCAATTGGGATTGGGCTCAATCGCTCATTCAAGGGCTGGACTTTGTTCAAAATAGAGAACTACGCTGGCGTTGTACGCACCTCTGAGTGTGTCAGGCCTTTCTGCTCCCGGCCTTCACCCTCCCTTAACAGGAAGCAATTCTGTTTGAATCTAAACGCACCCGGTCTGGATTTTCTCTTGCAGGGGAGAACAATCTCGCCATGAGAGGAACCCTGAGTGAGACACAGAGATACGTGGTTGCTCACTCGTTACCCACCATACACCACGCTCCCCTCAACATGGCAGGCTACACTTTTGGTTGTTTTGGTCAGTGCTGGGCAAAAGTATACAAACGTGGCCACGTTAACGTCATTCTTTTCAGTTTTTTTAATCTGTCAGCAAAACCGGAACGACACTCACAGGAAGTGTAAAAACCCTCCGTCTAAGCGGGGAGGTTGCTTGAAAGCAGAGATAAGGCAGCAAGGATCAGCCATATTGGATATCAGACAAACGTCTGATAAGAGATGACAGCTCGCAATTATTCTAAAAAAAAAGGGCCACGACAAGCACCTTACCTCCAGTAACTTATGTCACAATCAAATTTTCCCATTAAGTGGCATATCATTTCCTGCATATCCCTCTAAAGCAGACTGTTGAGCTTGCAGCCATTTAAACGCAGTGTGCTTAATACACTCACAGGGAGGGGCACACAATGGCTGTCAGGTCAGCTTATGCCACACTCTCACAGGAGATTACAGGCGAAATTGAATTAAAAACGGAATCATGGAAGTATGTTTTCTCTGTTTTTCATTTACATATTTAAAAATGTATTCCCATCAACCAGACTTGACATTATATATTGAATAGGAGAAAATGTCGAATTATACATACATACTGTATACAGTAAAGTAGAGTTGGATTTTGTTAAAGTCCAGTGCAAACAGAAGGTTTGAAGCGGAGCCAGCTGAATGGAGTTAATTAGAGCGTTCTGTTTCCCTCCGTGGCTGTCAGTATAAGGCGAGGGGACTCCGGGTGGTAGAAAACGAGAGGAGGTGTGAGTCACCGAGGCTCATTTTTACCACTGCTTTAGCCTGCGGTGCAGGATGCTCTGAAGCTTTTTAAAAACGCGCCCCCCTTCCCTCAGTGCGAGCTCTCTCCGCTCTGACGCCAAATTAAGTATTTCCACTTTTAGGCTGACAGATTCGCCCCTCCCTCTGCCACCTAAGCATCCGATGGGGGCGCTCCAGGAGAGAGGTCTTTGGGCCTTGTGCAGTAGAGCCGTATCGAAGTGCTTACACACACGACCATTAGAGCAGGACATCTTATGTCTTTCATTAGTTTAAGTGCCCCCTTCTGAGTGATCCAGACTCGCTCACCCGCTTGCTCGCTCCTGGGATCTTCTGTAGAGTTCTTCATAACGGACTCATGGCGATACATTAACGTCCACACTCATTTAGGGACAGGAAGAGAAAAGGTCATCGTTAATTATGTTTTTAGTTCAACTTTTCAAGATACCTGCTCCTTCAGTGTGGCCCAGTCCGGTGGAAGCAGCTGTTCTTCCCAAAGTTTCCTGCGTCCCCGTTAAATGGGAACAGTAAGAGTGGGGGGGGCAGCAAATATATACTGTCACCTGGAAAGAGAGAAATAGGAGAAAACAGGTACATCTCCCCCTGGTCTATAAGCCCGAGATTACTGTTTGCTTACCGGTCCAACTGCTTCAGTTTGGGCTTGGCTTCTAATCTCGCTGGCCCCAGCTGCCTGGGAATTGATTTTAAGATTCTCTAAATCAATTACTTTGCTGTCCAAGGTCTTGGCACCAGGAGACATTCGACCCACCTCTTCTATACACACACACACACACACACACACACACACACACACACACACACAGACATACACACACTCGCACACACACACACACACACACACACACACACACACACACACACACAAATTTGAACCTCTGATGCAACCGTGAAGAGCTTTTTGCCCCAGGGTGAACATGAAATCAGATCTTTTGTGATGAGGAATGCAGGACTCAACCTCAACCTCAACCAGGACTGAACCTTGTGTGGATACACACAATTGACCCGTTCCACAGTCTCTCAAAAGGGTGATTGGATAAAGGGGTCACAAGAGTGCGTGACACAAAAACCTTGTTGACAATAGCCCTGTGGGTGTTGTTATGAATCAGAAATAAAAAGCACCACTAAGCATGTACCACTGCAAGCTTTTTCAGCTGTGATCATCTTCCATGCGCTTTTATCTGTGCATTCCATGTGGAATGTTCCACCTCTGAGATTGTCCCATGCGGAATGTTCCACCTCTGAGAATGCCAACTTCCATACTGCCAGAACATTCTTTTCTATTTCTCTCTCCAATTCCCAGCAGAGAGGGGCAAAGGCTTCCCTGGCCAACTCAAAAGGTCTTATCTTCTCCTGGACCTCACCATGCCCGGTGTTTTTTATCACCAAGCTGTTCCCCCGCTGCCTTTCCTGGGACCGATTACTAACTCTGGTGTTCCACAACTGGGTGGCTAATGAACGTTGCAAAAGTGCTGGGAGTTAAGTGTGTATGGGAATGTAAAGGGAAGCGTAGAGCTGCAGCATTATCTTAAATGGACAATAAGGAAGTAAATGGGCCGACATTTCTTCATGCCTATTAAAGCCTTGGCAAATCAATTGGGTTACAGCAACGTGTTTAACGCCCCTGCTTGCTGGAAAATAAGCAAGAATATAACTCAAAAAGCAACAGTGAAACAGACTGTTTCTCCGCCTTTAAATTCTTTTTCGGGATATTTGTATCACCAGCATGTGATTTCCAGCTGCAGAAATAATTGCCGTTTATTGCCAATTAAACTAATGAGTTCCAAAATGCCCCAGAGGATGGTATACAGCTTGGAAAAGTTAAGCAAAAAGTAATCAGGAACACTTTTCAGAACTTTCGATTCAAGCCCGTCCAAGCAGGCCCCAGCGGGATGGAAAACTAACCCCCAGGGCTGCTGGGGGTTTCCCAGAGCTGGGTGCCCGCTTTCCATGGAGAAAAGGGGGGACTCTGCTCAACAGATGTCCACTGGAGGGCTGGCCCACGGCAGTTTCAGCGGGCGGTATCATTAATACCTCATAAAACTTTCACTGAACAAAATGGTTGGGCCCGGAGTTCCCCTTTTCAGTGGCCTGTTGTTATTTCTGGAGTGGAAAACAGACGCAACAAACAGGTTCAGTAAAATAAATGCAGGTTTAGAGCCTGTCTCCCACCTGGAGGGCCGGCTCAATATTTATTTACAGAATATATTTTTCCCTGACTTAAGAGGATCTGGTATAGGAGAGCCGTCTGTGAATGGCTGATTGAATGGTGTGTGGTATTTTTTACCACACAGCATCTGAGTGTACCGAGGGAAGTGCAGTCACACAAGCACATGACTCTATGTGACTTTTTAGCTGATTGACAGACTGATCTTACCACAGAATCTTTTAGGTGCTTCTCGACATAGCAAAGGGAAAGGATTTTCTGTGTGATGCAATGTGTAAATGTAAGAGAAAAAGGAGTTTTGTTCATTTCAAGTCATTTCAAAAATCAAGACTGGCTCGGAGCAAC
This sequence comes from Hiodon alosoides, assembly GCA_025775065.1. Taxonomy (NCBI): domain Eukaryota; kingdom Metazoa; phylum Chordata; class Actinopteri; order Hiodontiformes; family Hiodontidae; genus Hiodon; species Hiodon alosoides. Next base: position 2,723,693 of record JAOYSI010000006.1, read on the forward strand.
ATTACCTGCAGCCTAAAGGGTTTGCTTTATATGGAGGTTGTGGTTAGAGATGGACTCCTCCTTAAAGTGTGGATTTAGTTTTTTTTTTTCTACTGCACTTTTAAAATCAGCAGTAGAAAGCTGATCTAAGTGACTAAGAAAATAGCTGGATTTCATTGCAAGAGATAACTATGAAAGCCATCTATGCGAACAATTTTCCTCCGCCGGAAATCGTCAAGTTACGGCACCTATGTATCTAACGTGTAATGACACACCGGGCTTCCTACTGTTTCCTGTTTCCGGTTGGAAGTAACTCCTCAACATGGTATCTAATTGAACAAACAAACATTTAGCTCTCCCTCAGATGAATCCCCTTGGCGTGTCTCTCGTACAGTTTAAACACTCCCAAGATTGCCATTAGGTCGGTAGGAAGTTCTTTTGCATTCGGTCCAGGGTTCTAAGCTCAATACGGAGACTGAATCATTCGATTGAGTTTATTCCTTTTTTCATTTGTTCAATGACAAGCAACATTTTTATATCTGTCCTGCCTAGTTACTTTTTATTTAAAAATATCCTAGCAACAATGTTTACCTGCACTCCTTTACATTTTTGCTAACAAAAAGTACATCTTCTACAGATCCCTTAACTGCAACAGGCTCCCAATTCGAACTCTAGGGGGTGATGTCCCCTTCCGTAGCAAACTCGATCGCAAGCGTCGCTAAACACAGCTTGAGTAAAATGAAACATATCTGAATAAGAGATGCAGAAAATAAAACGAGGATCTTTCCTCAAACCACTTGCAACAGGCTGGGAAATTTCTGAATCTGTGTGGAAAACTGTGTGCAATAGCAAGGATGTGTAAAGTGCAGAGGGGATGTGGCCTTAGAATTTATGCTGATTGACAAGATTGGAAGGTGAAATTCAAGATCGACCCTGCTGCATGTATAATAGTTAAATCACAAAGCACATACCAAACCCTCCCACAGTGCCCTCTACTGGTTTTACTTAATTTGGATGTATTTGGAGATATCAGACTGAGATCAGTCTGATAGTCAAAATTGATCTAAAACCAGATGTCTTACAGTGTGACAAAAACATTCAAGAGTGCTCTTCCCTGACTGCAGAGCGCAGAGAGGTAGACATTTGTCAATAAACAAAAAGAATGGCCAGGTGAGTTTATGCCGATTAGGAAACAGCACCAAACCATTCCACGCGGGATGCTTCCATGGTTTCTGACACTGAACACAGGCATCAAATCAACACTAATGGGCATGTTCTGTTTTCAGAGATTGCCGTTTGGTTTCACATCTGCACCCAAAATAAATATCACAGATAAATGAGCAAGGACATGAGTCCACAGCCACAGTGATGAGCATTGTGAAAACGTATGGTGAAAAACAATAAACAACATGACACACATCTGTGTACATCCCTGAAAAGAGAAAGAGAGCAGATTAAAGCTACTCAAAGAAAACTCTCTCGGGGAAGATGGAAATTCAGTACTTACATTGTCAGTGGAGATGGAGTTAAAATAGTAAAGTAAAACCTGAACTAGAGAACAAAAATCATTGATTTTTTAATCCTTTTCATGACTTTACTTTAAACGTTGTAATTGTATACATTTTGAAAGCTTTGAGGCACATGTCAGTCTGGTTGGCCATGAATCAGTGTCGATATTGAAGACGATATCCTAGTGAGTGATTTCTAAAGAGACACATTAACCCAAAAGAACAGAACCTCTGGAGACTATATCTTTACCATGGGGTCCTTGGCAGAAAATTGCTGCTGGCCTGTGTGAAGACACAGACCAGAGACACCTGATAGACCCAGGTTACTATTTTTAGGGACAATCCCACCCACCAGTTATTTTCAGTCAGCAGGTGATAGGGTAAATTCAGTAGTATGTTATCACGGGTGACAGACAGTGGCATATAATTTATATCTATTGAATTTCATGATCTGAAGAAAACATAAGACTTCTGTCACAGCACTTACAGTCCAGAGTCGCAAAGAGAGCTGTTGAGAGAAAAAAGGGATTCAGAAGCAGACTGACACAAACACAGCGTTGAAAGTCTTAAAAGTAATAGCACCTCTGTTACTGTAGCCGGTCCGTCGAATCTCTTGACGTGGCAGAACATGTTGAAAAGTGAAACCATGCTGTTAGCTAAACAGACCTAAGACAGAAGACAATCAGAATGGGTGTAACCCAAACTGCACGCTGGGCAAAGAAGCTATAAGTATGCTAGATGGTGAAAAGGGCCAAGAGCTGTGTTCAGAACCCTCCAAACGAGCATGACAGGAGACAATGCTGTAGTGCTGAAACCCTCCCAGACCCGCATGGACACAAACTGATCCAACTGGACGAAAGAGGCAAAGGGCTCAAAACACTGCTATGCTACTTAGAGCATATAGGGAAACACAATAGCAAGCGTAACGATTTAAGGATTGAACACCCTCTTTGAAGCCATTAATTAATTTTGATCTACCATAAGTTGTTGAAGTGTTAAATTGCAATTTACATTTTAGGCATTTAGCAGACGCTGTTATCCAGATCGACGTACAAAAGTGCAAAAGTGGAATAAGAAACTGAGCTACCTTGCTCTATTGACAGCTACTCAGAGAAAGTATAAAGACCGCAAAGAGGGTTACATGATATCAATAAACATGCATAACTTAAACAAAAGCATTATAATCTAAGCATAAACATGCATAATAAACACACACAACGAGCGGAACCTAATCTAAGCGTCAATAATCACAACACGAGCATCCATATAGATAACAGTTCCTGGGAGGGGGGTTCAAGACTGTGGCGTGAAATATCTAAATTAATGTTTAGGTTAAAACAAAGCTGTAACATATTTACCAAAAGTAGGTAGATGTAGTTAAATGTGAACCTAGTCTCACTGGAACTACTAAATTGAAAGTGATTCAGTACAGAGCTAGCATGAATGTCGACAGTTCGGAACCATTCATTCTCCCTGTGAGTTAGCGCTGATATAATTAACTTTAATTCCCCTTCAATGGCATAATTTAATGAAAATGGTATTTAATATTATTATATTATACCTTCCTACCGTATATTATGACTAATTCTCCAATTTTTTTTTTATCCCTAATTTCTGGCAAGACATTAATAAGCCTATCTTGTATAGACTATTAGTCTGATTCAAAACAATTTCATCTAAATTTTACACAGTAAGCACATGCCTTCCTGTTTTTCTGTTTTTGGTCCTCTGCTCCCAATAATTACTTGAAATGTGGTTGCTCCTAATATGAGTCACTCTCTCTATAATAGAAATTTTGCTTTGCCACATTAAGATACCAATCATTCTGGGCTTAAGGTATGGATGATGTCGGGGTACTCAGACGTTCCAGGAGAAATAGTAATAATGTTGAATAACCGAACAGCGTGTCACAGTACTTTGTGTTATGTTCTGCTCAATCCGCCATTGTATTTGGGTAGAGATTTTTAAAGGAGATCTGCTTTTATGCTTATTTTCTACTGCATGGTAACCCACTGAACAAAGACCTGCACACCTGTTTGTGCTGTGTTAGCCGTTTGCATTTGGTGCAACAAGCTGGGTCGTGTCAGTGTCTGTCTGACCTACAAGGGACTATTGCTAGCTTTGGCTGGGCAGCAGCTTCTGAGTGTCTCTAAGGCCTAAAATTCACAGCTCCAAGGTTGTGGGATCATGGCGAAAAAGTCAGGGGGACGCCTTTTGTAGACAAAATCTTTTTAATGCAGGTATTGTTGCAGCGTTGACCTTGCTTCGATATTACAAATTTAAATAAAATTTTGGCAGTGGTCTCATTGCTGCAATAGTCTCATTGTTACAGCAGTCTCCAGAGCACCTAGCGCAGGCGGGACATTTATGCACTTAAGGTACCCCCCACTTCTAAGTTGTGGAGGCGTGTAGCCAAACTAGTAGTTTCTAACTGATCCCAAAGGCAATGAGGCGATCGGGTTAAAGCCCCACTGGAACATCGGCATAGTCATTGTTAATTCCACTCTGGTTTCACCATAATCATTGTTAATTCCACTTATGGTTTCACCATAATCCTTGTTAATTCCAAATCACAGTCAAAGACTGTTAGAATCCATCACAAGAGCTTCCAGGCTAATGGGTCTTCCAGCAGTGTAACTATTTTTACATGAGAAACATGAACTTGTCACAATGCTTATAACTAGAAAGCAGATTTAGGCATACTCTTCAGTCCTGTTGTCCTTTGTTATTTCTTCCCTCTCTCTCCCTCTCTCTTCCCCTCTCGCTCCCTTTCCATCTCTTCTTGACATGAGCAAAGGACCGAAATGCTAAATATACACCGTGCAACACTAAAAACAATAAACTAGGAGTATTTTTCGTCAAGGCAGCAGAAATCCTGGAAAACGGATCCTGGTACTCTCGCACAAACAGAGATAGGTGTTTAGCCTCTCAAGGGAAAAGAAAGCTGAAACCCGGGTTTTGACAGTTTGTGAAGGTGCTGTGCTTCCTGCCTGTGAAAAGGATGGCTACTGCTAACTGGTATCATATTAAATTTATTCTGAATTTATTCTAAAAAAGGCCAAAAGTCCTATTTCCCCCCCTAAATACGGTTGTGTCTTAAACGTTTTTATCTTTTGACAAACACCCCCCAATATAAGCAATATTGCATTGGTATGCTCACAGTGCCACTGCATTTTATTCACTATGCGTCCCATCGTTCTGCGCTTTTCTGTACACCATATTCTGTAGCAAAGCCAATTCCCGGTCATTACAAAACCACTTAAATCACAAAATATAACACATTCTCTCAACCAGCATGTCGGCAGTACATTATTAATGAGTGAATGTAAGAAAGCCTAGACTATATATATATATAAATATTATAATGATTGTGTGTGTGTGTGTACAAACACACAATCATAATAATGCTGGAGTAAATATGTAAAAAACGTAATTAATAAGAGATTAAATTGACCCAGATTCTGCTCACAAACTACATTTAAAAGGCTACATAATAAATAGTGCAAACAGGGAGAAGTCTCGGGTGCCTCGAGATTTACGCAGCGTCTTGTAGTCGAGAGGAACTGAGCTATGCGTTGAGTCGTCTTTTTCTTCTCCCCACTCTTCACCCCCCCTTTGCTTTGCAGACGCAGACGTCTGCCAGCCTGCTTCTGGCCGTGACACCTCTTCCTGCTTTGTGCTCTGGACAAAAACACTTGCTTTGCGAGGTTCCCATCTGTCATTCATTTGGGGGAGTGTCACACCGGGCTCGATAAAGCCTTCAGTAACAATCGTCTGCCTGCCGTTAGGCTTTCCTTCACGGGCTCTCTCAAGCGGCCCGCCGCGTCGCCAGGCATCCATTCTCGAACCACAGACAAAATAAATAGCCATCACCCCTAGAAAAAGCCACAACTGGCGCGACGGCCGTTCTTCTCGTTTGAACATTGCTCCGCTTTTTGATCTGCCTGACGACAGAGGCTCGTTTAAGCCAGAATGTGGTTCCAACTGCTGCTTCATCCCATGCCCAAAACATGCCCGTCACACTCTTACCAACATAAAGAATGTGTTTACCTAATTTCTGTGGTGAGCAGTTGCACATCAGGTCACTTGCACTTACATCATATCTTGGGTGGGACATAGAAAAACACGGGGTTCACCTCTAAATTGTTAGTAATTGAAAGTGTAACTATGATTCTATAAATTACAGATTTTTTGATCATATGACTCCAGTGAGTTCAGCATACTAGAACTGCTTGGTCTTCGACACCGCATTGCACCTACACTGGGTAAAACCTCAACTGAACAGTAATCATGTTTGAGTCATGAACATAACACAACCACATCAACGATGTGGAAGGGGTTAGGTTCAGCTGCCCCAGAGCCTGTTTTAGAGGGTGCATGAAGAAAAAACGGCTGGAGTTTTTGAGTTCTAGCCAGAGTGGGTGCATGTGGAGTTGCATGATGGGAAGACGTAGGAGCGGCCGTGGGAAGACCTTGCTAAGCACGAGTTAAACGTGATAGCTTTTTAAGTGGAAAGCTTTGATGGTAAGATGCCCATTCTGCCTGCATTGTGGGCTCGGGGATAAAAAAACAAAAATCGGGAGAGCGCGTCTTTGTCTTTCTGAGAATGGAAACGGGAGACAGTGGCTGACAAAGAGAGGGGTTTTTATCATTTATTCATTTGAAATGCAAAGGAAGCAGATGTGGCCCCAACTGGGCGCTCTGCTAATTTGCATTGAAAGGCCTGCTGGGCGAGGCCTTGCATTGAAAAGCCTCCGGGCTGCACGCCCACAGAGGCCGGCTTCTGAGGCAGCTCCCAGTCGTCCCGTTTCCAGCCTCACTGAGGACTCGGGCGTTTTGTGCCGAAACGCCAATCAGACGGTCCGTGTTGAATTAATGTGTGCAAAGACAGAAAAGGCATCTAGCCACTGTGAAGGAGCCGGGTCAGAGAGAAGCACCGAGATTACAAAGGTGCACTAAAGTTTTTCCATTGGCCGTCTGCGCTGAAAATTCCTGGACGTGAATGTCACGGAATCAAAGCTCACCTTTGGGTTTGGTTCAGACTGAAACGCTCAGGTGTGTGAATTCATTACATGGTCTGTTGTCAACTTAGCCAATGACGATGTTTTCTTGAGCTACATTTAAGCTTGCGAAGCCAAAAAAATGAAGGTTTTGCATTGTTGGGGATCTGACTGACATACATGCCCATGGTCATTCATCGTTTCACCTGAATCGATAGAATGTTGACAACACAAAGGCATATCGGGCGTAGGAGCCTGAACAAGCTAAAAGGCGCGGAGGTGTGGTATCAGGTGCCTGGGGAGATTCCTTAAAAGAGGACCCAGTTTCTCCCTTCACTCCCTTCCTGGTGTGCTCCCCTCCCTCTTTCCCTCTCCTGGGAGACCCCTCCGAGTCCTTCTGCAGCTGCCACGGCGGCGCGTGGCTAGGACACTTCTCACACTGGCATGCTGGCGAGAGCCCAGCGTTCACAGTTCACATGGTCCACATCCATCCAAGGCTGGCATTTATGATGCAGGGAAAGGGAGGGGGCAGCCCTCCTGTTTCGGCTGCACGACACTCGCACATCTTCATTCTCCTCGGAAAAATGACCGGTGAATTACAAACAAAAATAAAGTAGAATAATTTATTTACCATGTATTGCATCTCTTCACTTGATAACCCTGGGGGTATCCGTGAAGGTGACAGGTAATAAAACACATATGTCTGCATGTCTCTGAGTTGGCTGACTCAGACGCTGTGTAAAACCCCTTTAAAAATCAGTTTAGCTTGCTTGTTCAGCCCGCTATATGCACATTTAGTGTACCTGAACCAGAAGGTGTGGTTATCACATAATAAAATATCAACGCCTAAAGATCCTGCTTATGTCCCACTGAGATGCTTACAATGCACTCCATTTTGCCCACCAAACTTTCTCGCCACCCCCAACTTGTGAGGGAATCTCAGCTTGCAAGCTGGAGAGTTCCCACAACAATTTTCTCGCTCACTGATTTAATGCTACTGTTAGCCCCGGTGGAGTTGTGTCTTCCTTCTAAACAGTTATTACTGGACCCCCCTGTCTCAGATGTATCAGAGATGTTCTCTGCATATAGAGTCAAGGCAAGCCGTCCATGATTGCTGTTATATTTATGCTCGCTCTGAATAACGCCTCAAACCAAACCACCCGTTACTCTGAATGTTTGGAGTCATCCTTAAATGATCGATAAAATGTGACGGATACTTGACATGAAGCATGGCAGCAAGTGGCTTAACTTAATCTCATGAAGTTAAATGCCGCTTGTAAAAAAAAAGTGATTTCACGGAGGGTGGAATGCAAGGTTTTTGTGTCGCTGGAAGCTACGGAATGCATGTTGTGTCAGCTGAATTACACAGCTCAGCTAAGGAGAGCAGTGTGCTGATGAATTATTCATTTAAGAAGCCACGTGTAATCCTTTTAGAATGTCTACGTTTGCCAGATTTGTCTTCTGTGGGACGTACAAGTTACATTGTCAATGCGCATTCCCTTTAGCGCAGAGGGGTAAGTTTGACCTGTAAACTAACCGAAAGAACGGTTCGGAACACACCCCATGGACTGTCTTCAGCCTGAGTCCCATACTTCGCCCAGAACAGAGATGGGGCGGATCCTGGGCGAGTCGCGATCTGTCGGCTTAGCTTAGGAAACAAGAGCAGGCCTGTAATGTGTGCTCTGCCAGTGGCTCCTCTTCCGGGCAGGATCATTTACACTTCCCGACCACACTGACCAGATTGTCATTTGGCCCCTGCAACCCCAACAGAACTTTGTGCTGAAGCGGGGGGGAACTTGCTGACCGGCACTTTCCCCCACTGTCAGAAGTGATCAGCGTTAGAGAAGTTAATGGAGAACACAAAACCTATTTAAAAGCTACATTTACCACTTGGCTGATTCCATTACATTCTGTAATTTCCAGGTGTCACATTTCCCCCCAACATGTCTGTCTTAATGCTCTCCCAAACAGCCTTGGATTAGTCAGACTCCACTGACTTCCAAAATCCATCCCCTCTTTCACGACCTGCGGCAGGTGCTGGAGGACCAAACCCTGGGGCAGCCGGAGAGGCAGAAGAGAGGCTCTCCAGCCTCCTATGCCTGGTTTTGCTGGTTTTCGAGCCCCCACTTTGTGTTAGCAGAGAACAAACAAGATCGTATGATGATGAAGAAGGTCGTAGGGTTCTCCTGCAGCAGGACAGTTTTGGACCAATGTCCATTTCCATGTGTTTTAAGCTACGTTCAGGGTTACCTGCAAACTTTTTAACTGAAAGATGTTGACAAATGTATACTCAAAGACAAAGAAACATGATGTACTTTCAAACAGCATGCCCGCTGTGTAGTGTACCTGCTTTTCATGGAGCTAAATTACTTTTTAAATGACAATAACATTCGCATTAATATGTGAGTCATCCTGACATTTACTTTTAACATGCTAATAGAAGCCAGTAATGGACTTTTATGGATACTCCTACATGCAACTTCTAGTCATCTACATATTACTGTGTGACAGATCCAGGTATTATTAAACTGTAAACACATGTTAATAAAACATTAGCTCCTTCAATTAGCATGTTACACTAGAAATCAGGAAAACTCGCTCACTGGATAATATAATATAGTAATTTGATAAATAATGTGTAGATAACCATAAATTGTGAGTGTGAATATCCAGAAAAATTAAATTAGCCATTTTCTACTAGTGTGTTTCAATTATCGTTTTTTTTTTTGGGGGGGGTAGTTCTCCAAACTCAAAAAAAAAAACGTTAATTGAAAAGA
>JAOYSI010000006.1:2733056-2745981 GCA_025775065.1 Hiodon alosoides
GAAGTGTACCTATGATAAAAATTACAGACCTCTACATGCTTTGTAAGTGGGAAAACCTGCAAAATCGGCAGTGTATCTAATACTTGTTCTCCCCACTGTATATATACTGTATATATACATTTATACAAAAGACTGGAAGATTTAATATAATACAATAGCTCAATACAATAAAATGTATCATTTGACTTTATACTATATCCATATTTTGTCCTGTTTCAGAATGTTACTTATGAGGACAGTTGTTTATAATCGTGCTAAGGCCTACCATTTAATATATGATTATTTGAAGAAACATAACCAACATGACTGATATTAAGTTTGCAGCATGCCTTGATCTCTCCAGAGAGAGTTTTCTCCGGGGAACATCTTTGGCTAATCAGAAGGTGGAGGGTTAGCAGGCGATGCCTAGCTGCACAGGACTGAGAAATAACCAAACAGTCTCCAATATCTGATCCGGGAGGTTACTATTTGTTCAAAGAAAATGGTTTTGCTAAATCGAGTCCTTTCATAATCAGGCAGAGCAAAACTCAGCACTCCCTATGACCCTCCAGGACTGCTGGTGAATATAGTATGAATTGCACCATAAAGCACTAATATAGGATGTAAAGCTGGAGCATGTCAGAACTCCCCATTTAGAACTTAGGGATACAAGCTGTTCAGTTTTCTTTCTCCAAAACAATGGGTGCATTCAGAAGCTCATATAGTCACAACTCTCAGTAATGATGACAGTTCACATGGCCTACCCAAGCTCAAACATACTGAAAATCCTGTTTCCCTGGACACTGTCCAAAAAACATTTTCTAATAGCCTTTCAGTTCCAAACCAAGCAAAGGCAGGCTTAATTATATTAAATCAGGACGCAATGTCTTTTTCTAAGGGTGTGTTTCACTGGCCCCTGTGCCTTCTGTTGACTGTCTGCGACAACACTTCACCCCTGGGCAGAAATAGTCATTCTCAGGCTCTGTACACCAATTATATAATTGTTTTTTACAAGAGAAACAGAATTGGTTTTCTGCTGTTGTTTTTTTTAAATAAAAGAGAAAAACCTTTCCTACAATTCCTTTTTATTGATTTCACAGTTAGACCACAGAAGTGAAAGGACATTTTCTACCAGTTTTAAAAGAGAAATAAAAAAAGCAACCTATCAAAATGTACTTTTTATTATTTTTTGGGTTTTGGGTAATGTTGATTTGATTTGGTTTCCGAAGACATAAAACCAAAAAAAACATAAATCAGTGGTATGGGGTGTTTATATGTACAGAATGTATCATGGAATAGGTTCAGAAAAAACATCTATACAGTTACCTTCACTGCTTGTATCTGAAACTGAAAAAAGTTTTTGTTTTTTTTGCTTAACCGAGGGACCAGTCTCTGTAATTTATATGGAGATTTGTTTTTAATTGCTGTGCGAACCCAATGCAATCACTCCCACCTTCGCTGTGCAAGTTAGAGAGAAGTGTTTAAGGCCAGTGCAGCTTTTCTCATGGATACACAGTGCCACCTGCAGGAAATTTGGTAAATTACAAAGAAAACTACATTCTCATCAGCACCCCTCATTTCCTGGCACTCCCAGCAGTAGACTGTGACATTTCTGATGCTTCCTTGACAACTTTATTCTCAGGGCTTGTGTTAGTGATTAAAGAGAATCTGGAATATTCTCAGGCCTTTAAAGATTTGCTCTTTGTGAAATTTGCTGTCCACTCTGAGCAACATGTGGAGTCTTGTTAGGATTTCTGTGCATGTGTGTATGTGCGTGTGTATGTGATTTTTTCCTGCTGTCTTGCTGTTTTCCAAGTTTGCTGACTCTGGCATTCAAGTCAGACCCAAGAAAACGCAGCACAGCCCAACGCAGTTCAGCAGAAACTCAGCCTGCTAAATCTGTGGCGAATCAGCGATTCTTGGAGCAGAAGGGCAAGTGCTGGGTGTCACCACTATGACGCCACGATGGGGATTCATAAAGAAGGAGACGGACACATCATTGACTCGCCCATGGGCAGGAAAAAGAGCTTACAGAGAATGTTTGCTTTACCAAAGGAAGGTGCACGGCCTTGTGCAGTGGCCATAAGAGTAAATGTCCCGATATCGAGGGGGAGCAGGAACGATTAAGGGGGAAAGACCGCAGTACGGTGCAGAAAACGCTTCCTTTAATGAGCCACTAGAGGCCGCTGTGATTTCTCTTTGCTGATCTTTGGCATGCATTCACTGAAGAAGCCTCTACAGACTTCTGTCCAGTTCATATATCCCCTTTTTTGAGTGTCGGTTTCTTTATAGTTACTTTTAAATCTCATCTTCCGCTGCCGGGTTAGCCATCTTCACCCCCCAAGATTGGGGTGACAAGTTTTTCCCAGTTTCTCGCACCCTTCTGTCTTTAAACGGACTCTTCGATGTACAGAGCTCTATCTGTGGCTGTGCCGTCCCTGGCCCATGCTACAAACACATGCTGCTAATTTGTGGGTGACCCGAAACACAAGTCACAGAAACAAGATGCGTCCTCACATGTATCACACTTCAGGGTGGACGTGTTAACGCTCATACGGGATGATTTTCACTGAACAGCTTTAGAGTGGGAAGGGCCGAGTACGGTCTGGGGAAGCGGTAGTCACGTGACCAGGGTTGTCAGTTGTTGGCCTCGACTGCCCAGTATAGATCGACAGACAGTGCCCAAATAGCAGCTCACAGAGATTAGAAGTCATTCAGGTGGATTTCTATCTTGACTTCAGTCCAAAAACTTCATAACTGTGGAGGATTATCGACTTAATGATGGCCCAGACTCTGAATCTGCAGGTAGCTAGCTGCCAAAAGAGTCTTATTATTTTGTAGAAAGTTATTGTATGATTATTGTATTAATCATATCTAAGCTTTGTAACAAGGGAAATACTATAATCATTTCAGTATGTATTACATTTCAACCAGTTACTGCATTTCTGTTGTGTGCATAAAGAAATTGTGTCTTGTGCCCTGTAGCTCTATTGGGGAAATTCCTATGGTATCATGTGTGCTAAGGAGCGCACTTTCTTCTTATTCTTCTGTGACCTCATTGGTCACCCCTGAACCAAACACTGAAAGCTCCCTCATTCCACAATTAGATGAGCACAGAAAGTTCCAGATGAGGGGTCGTTATGTACAACATGTGCCCCAGCAAACAGGCTCCCTTCTCTCCAGTTAGTTCAGATCTGCTCAGAGGAAAATCTGATCTGACCGTGGTTTAAAGATGGAATAATTTTTATTCAAATTCACCTGTTAAGGCTTGCTGATTTATATCTTTATTTTCTTTCACTTTTCCCTTTTTATAGTGGCCATTTCAGTGAGGGAGTTCAGGGTTTGGTGTATTCAGGGTGCCTTCCTGACTGAATGCAGACATGCCTCAAACTCTGAGAATCAGCGGGGTGATGAGTACTTTTTTGTTAACATCGTTGAACAATTATATCTGTAAAAATACATTTTACATACTTAAACTGACATTTAGCTTGGCACCACAGTGGCTATGCACTTAGCCTCAGTATGTAACAGGGCCATGGTCCTGGATTCGAGCTGGTTTAGAAACCATCCCATGAGATTGTTAGTGCTCCATGTGTTCACGTGTGATTGTGTCTGTCTGCATGTCTGGTATGCAAACTGCCCTGCAAGGGTGTCCCGTCCTGGGGGTACCCTGCCTCATGCCATGTATTTGCCAGGTAGGGCTTCGGCATACCGCAATCCTGAATTGGATTAGCGGTTAAGAAAGATGAACGAACAAGCAAATTAACAAAATAATTACTGTTGTTTAGTGGGTTGATTTCAATGCCACAAGACAAACACATAGTGGTGCACCCCCTTGGGCTGCCAGCTGTCGTTTTGTGTACCATGGGCATCTGGAAGAGAGAAGTCTTGGGCTCCCTTCTTATGATCCATTTAGACGTGTTCATTTGAAGGAATTCCACTTTGTTCAGGTTAACACTGTTTCTTGTATAAGGATGTCTCATACCATGAACAGCACAGGGCTAGCAAGTTTTTTGAATACACAAGTGAACTCCACGGATCGGTTAAAACCCACAGTCCTCTCTGTGATGGACGCCTGCTCATCCACACATTGAATCAAGAAGCATCTCTTTATTTACCCATATCCCTCCTTAAGTTATCCACTTTAACATTCAATGACACCGTACACATTTCTTCCTACAACGACATCAACACATAGCTTTTGTTTTTATAGCATGAGCGTAACTTATTAATTATCACCTTTACAGATTTATTCGTTGTTGGCACCACTTCTCATTTACGTCATTGTTTGTCCCGTTTCCCAATAGATGATCAATCAGGATGCTCTTGGTCCCAATGATTTAACTGATTGACTGAAAATTCTGGCTGATGTAAATAAAAAGTGATGCACATTGATATGTCTCTGAGGGGTTTTACGCACAGAATTTTCATCGACTGCGTGAGGGGCAGGCAATATAGTTTTTTAGTTCATTAATTTTTAGTTTATTAATGCCACGCGCTAAATTTTAAAGGAGACATACATTGCTAAGTGACTGGTAAACGCTATGATTCATTTGCATGGGAAAAGTGAGATGTTGCCTCTATATGCTGATCCAAGATCAGCTTTCCCCTTTTCACCAATCGTAAATGGCAATACTGATCCTAGAATCTATGCCTAGAGATAACTAGCCTAGACATCGCACCCAGATTCAAAATTTACATCGTTGATGGCTGGATTTGGGTGACAAAATATATATTGACAAAAGAGGCTTACTCATTGCCAGTAGAGTGAGTTTTGTGTTGTGTTGTAGCATTTTCAATTAATTAATTTATAGCACAAAAAATCTGACCATCTTGACATTGCGCTTGTCATCTGGTTACCCTAAGTAAAGGCCTCTTCATTAATTTCCTGCCTGAAACCAGATATTCATAGGCATTGGATTGAGACCTTGGATGGGGAAACAATAAAGGCACTACAGTGACTGTTCATTTCATTAATGGGCCCACCCAAAATGTGAATGGGTTATCACTTGGTAGTCTAAAATGCTCTTAGTGTCCTAACCCCGTCTCCGCGTATTACTTACAGCAAAGCTCTTTCAAGCACTTAACTGATTGGTTTGTGTGGTCATACCCATATCAAATAAATAAATAATAATATATATTTATTGTTATTATTATTATTATTATTATTATTATATAAAGCCTTTCATCAGAAGTCATCCCAAGGCACTATACAATAAGAAGAAATACTGTAGTTTTTGTTACATTGTTGCTGAATATTCAAATATAAATAAATAAAAATAGTTATAGATTGCTATCAGGCCACTGGCTGACCTCCCAGCTTGTCCAGCAACACAAACACCCATTTAACACAGGATGGCTACCTGTGGGGAAGCACTTCTTCTACAGTCAATAGCATATGCTATCCTGCCACAGGCATTGCTGTTCCAAACTTAAGTTAATCGGACATTCTTAGGCAGCGGTGGACATCACCCACTTATCTTCTCACATGCGTTACATGCGGAGCCAGCGAGTGGTCCACAATGAAGGCCGCCTTCTCCCTCAGTTGCTCTACGTAAAGCGTATTTTTCAGCCGTGGCTCAGATCCCAGTTTGCAAAGTGCATTTTTGTTTGACAAAGGGAAAAGATTGTGGAATGAGACAGAAAGTATCAACGATCGATCTTTAACACATCAGTATTATTCTCTGTCTCTATCCCATCTTCGTTTCTTTTGATCTTCTGTTCAAATGCCCTATCGGGGTCATGACAGAAATTCCAGCTCTGACACTCTGCTAGATATGAGAGTTGGGAGCTCGCCTTGGGAGTTTGGGGCTAGCATCACTTTTAAGATGCCCCTCCCCCTGCTTCTGAGCAGCATCCTCCATCAGGTAGCCACCCCTCCAATACGGATCTCTGATAGCAAGGACGGTTTTACATACTACTACGTCCCTGGGCACGAGTGTCTTTGGAGGCCCCCCCACCACCTTCTCAGGGGCCTCGGACCATTAGGGGCCTTGGGCTAAAAGGCTCCCCAAGTCCCCTAATGGTCCGAGGCCCCTGAGAGGGTTGTGGGGGACATCCAAAGACACTCGTGGTCAGAGGCCCCAGGGCCTAGGCTCCATTCATAATCCTGCCCTGACTGATAGTCGATGGCGTTTTGATGTCTATATTTACCGTGACGTGGCCCTTTTGCATGCAGTATGCAGTGTAAACAGAGCGGTGCTAGGCAGAGCTGGTGAGCTGTCAAACTCGGTTTAATCTCTTTGTTCAGGCAGCCGCTTTGAATCCTCTGTTTATCCCTGGAGGCCTTTGAAACGTACTGAATTTTGTCAAAAGTGAAAGAGCATGGAGGTGTGCACGCTTTTATTTATTTCTTTCACAGCAGTGCAAGACAATGCTGGAAGCTGTGCGGGGATAGTAAGACTGCCTTGTGAGTGACAGCTGTGATCCTGCCACTGATGGTGTGATTTGCAGTTGTCTGCTGCACATGAAACTCTACGTGGCCAGTGGAATGCCTCATTGGAACCAACTCTCAAACAGACATTCCATCACATGTTGTCAGGCAGTAGCTGTCATGGACATTGATCGCCACAGTGAAAAAAGCTTGTGCCTGGACTTCTGTGGGTAAAGAGTTGCCATGGAAATTATTATGATGGGCAGTTGTAGGATGTTACACATTATCTTCTTGTACCATTAACAGCCATGTATTGCAAATGGCAACTTTAGTGCTTGAAATCAGAGCTGTATCAGATTAATTTATCTCAGCTTTTTATATATTTCCCACACTGCTTATCTTTACTACACTGTAACTTTATCACACTGCTTATCTTTACTACACTGTAACTTTACCACACTGCTTATCTTTACTACACAGCTGATCTTTACTACACTGTAACTTTACCACGCTGCTTATTTTTACTACACTGTATCTTTACTACACTGAATATGTACTTATCTTTACTACACTGTAACTTTACCACACTGCTTATCTTTACTTCATTGTATCTTTTAAACAAGGCATAAGCATTTCCTTGAGTTTTCTATGAAAAACTTCATAGAAGTAAGAATCCGTTCACAAATTTTTTTCCTTTAATTGAATTTGCTAGTGGAGAAATATAATTTAATGAAGAGTGATGAACATCCAAAATATCTCAAGTCTTGAGTGGTTTGTACAAGTACTGTACAAGTGCAGGCAAGATACAGGTGAACAGTAAGCTTTTTAAACTCAGCTTAATGAGGGGACACTAGCTGGCCAAACCCAGCAACGCGCTTTTGTGCAAAACCCTCTGTGTAACACAGGCTTAAGGTAACTGGTTGCAGCGGTCATTGTTCCGGCCAGCAAAGAGCTTTTTTAGCATTATTATTTGCTTCAATCATTTAAATGAGCACCTTCAACTTTAGATGACAATACTGACCTTTCATCTATTACACAATGTATTGTAGACATTACACTGTTTATCATGCATTCTACACTGTTTCACAATCTAAACTTTGGACAAACTTAAGATCATGTTGTAGCGTTTTGTTTAAATCTTTATTTCTTCTTTCATATACCATCTTCAAACTCCTTTGTGTTGCAGGCTGTAAAATGTATTCATACTGTTTTATTCTGATATTTTCTAGATAACAGGTAGTATCAATCCACTAACAGTAAAATTCTACTTTCAGAAATACACAAAGACAATGAATTAACTAAGTGGTCAGGCGACATTCATTGCTACTGACGACGGCCAGATGTCACTGACAGTGCAGATTTAAAAGTTAATCTTTGTTAATAATTTTGTGATAATAACCAAAAGTATATTAAGTCAATTGCACAAAATAAATTTAAACAAAATGAAACTATAATTGTAACTAAAATTTAAAATCCATAAGAATTTTTAAAACATAATAAAAATAAAGGCAGACAAATCTCACTGTGGATCAGACCAGATCAAAATGCCGATTGTATAATTACTTCTCAGCTTTATCTCTTAGCAGCCAATCACGTGTACTGGCCTAAAAACGCCACCTTGCCAGGCTACCAATCGCGAGCAATCTGATACAGTAAGAGTCATCCAGTTGAATGATAAAATAAAAGTCATCAAGTTGACTGTCTTCAATAATTCATACAGTACATACAGTTAGTAAACATTACTCCCAAGTACTTTGGGCTACAGAAGGAAGAGTGCTGATGAGGAGCTTGAGGAGATTAGAAAGGAAGGTATGGAAGACAAATACATCACCTCATGTATTTTAAACGGCTGGACTTTTATTTCAAAGGCCAATTTCCATGGCAACCAATCTATGGTTGGTTAACAGGACCTGCTGTAGGTCCCACAGCAAAACAGTCCTGATCTACAGAACACATACCATTCAATAGGAATTAAATCCGCCACTCTGAGACCATTTAAATAAATCCTGTATGTTTACATTGATAATACTCTGTGAAAAATAGCCATTGGCTTGTTTACCTATGTCTATTGTCACCTCCTCTCTCCTTGAAACAGGCAATGTTTCTTTTCATATCTAAGCTTCTGGGACCTGGCCGTAAAGTGTCTCCTTTGGTCAGCTCTATTACTGCTTGTCATGACTCAGAGCCCCGCCGGCTAATTCCCGGGACTCACCTTGGGGGGACCAGAGCGGGTAATTGCTCCGTGTATGTGAGGCGGAGAGTAAGTGGTAGACTCAGCATGCCCCACTTCACTCCATAGGCTGATTGGTAGTGTCATCTGATGCTTTGAAACTTCCAGCACCCACCAAAACACACAGACATTCACACACATCTCTCACTCTCCTCTGCCTCACAGTAGAGGACCTTCTGTTTTAAGGATCTTCCCAGTGTTAGTCTATCTCCATCGCATCGTCAAAGTGGCAGCTTGTGAGAGTGACGGCGGCTCCTCCTGGCAGCAACGTGGGGGTAGGACCAGGTTTTGGATGCCCCCCACCCTCCTGTCTGCGAACGCTATACCTGGAGTTCCGCACGTCAGCTCTGCTGAGAACGCCCCTTATGAAACCATAGTGTTCTCAAAGAAGAGACCCAACTCAGAACCTGACATGCCGGTGAAAAACCCCTGGGGTCCCCATCGCCCTGCCTGTGTGTTGGCCCCTCATGTGATCTCTTGGCCTGGACAAAGTCTATTAATAGAATTGAATTTATTTATTTACTGAGAGGCATATGCAAGCCAAGTCAAGACTCAAGTTGCATGACCGTACTGCATTCCTCATTGGCACAGGCAGCGTGTATTTAGCATTTCAGCCAGGAGTGGTGGCCTTCACGTTTTATTCATGCTCATTCATTTATTGAACCAGAAGTGTAATTTGACACAAGAAGCCTCTTCCTTGCTAGGAAACGACAATCCCATTCTTAATGATGGACTAATTTAAGCTGTAATTAAAATTTCATATCTACCCATCTCTGGTGATTTGTGGAGGTGAATGACTTTTCCTGGTCATTTTCAGACAACTTTCAAGCACAAAGCATGGCAGCGAGTTCCATCGCACGGTAACCTCCCATTATATCTCGATTGGTAGAACAGGTGACTGTTTATGTCCGGAATAAAGTTCCAGACCCTTTAAAACTGTGGATACACTTATGTAAAATAGACACTGTAGATTTTTTCAGTGTTGGTGGCGGGAACATTTTCAATTCACTTGAAAAAATAAATTTCACCCCTGTGTTTCTTACATTGGATAATGCTTTTCTTGCTATTGCGTAAGTACCATAGGTAGGTTACATTTTTTTTATTTTTTCCTATTTGTTAATGATGCTTTTGTCAGCATGCTAAGGATTTCGGTTTATTTTTCTTCCCATGGCAGATGCAGAATTCCTGTTTTCTAATGAACGGATCATTTAGAACTGGAACCATTTACAACTGGAATTTGCTCTGTACAAATATATGGTCACATATATGGCTGTTGGCTCTTCTGCCCCCTGCCATGCCCTGCCCCAACCCCGCTCTCTTTTTGTTATATAGTTTTTCTGCTCAGCGGTCATTACAAGTTTACTCGCAGAAATACAAGAAACTGGTGTGTGTGGCGTGTATGTTTTTCAGATTGTAAATATGGGGATGTTGCTTGAAGGCCCCTTCAGCACAAAGTAGAGGACAGAGTCTGGGCCAATAATAATGCTGCACTTCCCCCCACTAAAAAAATCCTTGCATAAACACAGGAAGATAAATGTTTGATAAATGGACATGAGGGGTGAAAAACGGCTTTGGCTTAGAGCTGTAATCTGCAGTTTTAATCAGGGGCGCTTTTCTCTGTGCGCCGGGTGTCTCCGCGGGACGTTATTTATGGGCTCTGATGAAATCTCCCGAAGCCGGCACTCTCCTACACTCTCATTGATCTTGTCCCTCTCAGCCACCCTGCTTGTGATGTCCTCCCATACTCTCGGCAGGGGGCGGGGAGGGAAAATACCGGGGCTCGAAACCATCCCCCTTTGCATGCCACAGTGGGGTGGGGGGCAACACACCAGTCATAGATGCATTCGTCTTGCGGTTCAAAGGTATATTTTTTTTCTTTTAACCTTTACTCCCATGCCCAGTCAATTCACTCATTCTGGGACCTTCACTCATTCTGAATGGGGGCCAGCACCTAGTAGCACAAAGCCCCACCCACATGGATACCTTGTTTCAGGACAACTGGGGGCTCCTCCTCCTCTCTCTAGGGATGATTGATGTTTTCTGAAGCTCTGGGGCGATGGCTGGAATGTCCCAGCCCTGATGGGAAACAGGTGTGTCGGATCGGAAGATCAGCACCAGCCCCCAGAGAAGAGGTGGCGCAAACCTGTTGGCCCACGTCCCAAGTCCAAAAACCTTCCTCCGGTCACAAATGCCCAGCTTTATCCATCCAAATGACAACACTGTAAAAAAAATATTTACTGTACAGTATAAACATGCTTTGCCAGGGCAATGTTGTCTTTTTTCTTCAGGGTAGCGTTGTGTTATTTATCCCCTTTTAGGCCCTAAGTGTTTTTATTGAGCTGTCCTTCTGTGGACCATCAGGCTATCAGGGTTATAAAGGCTATTAAGGGTCTTAACACAGAAGGCTCACTAACAACGTGCCAACCCACACCACTCACCCATGTGTGCAGATACATGCATTGAACCAATCAATTATATACATCTATCAACTCAAAAGGGGAGCTAAATGGAAGGTGTTAATCAAACAAAAAGGATTCTTGTCAAACAGACATATAAATCTCCTTTTGGGAGCATTAGACTGGTATGTGGACATGCAGGTCGCGGTTTGCGTAAAAATCTTTGTGGCATCTGCATAGACCTTGAAATGTAATCACATCTGCATTTTTTGTTGAAATGGAAGTATACCTAGCAATAAAGAAAGGCACTTGGTTCTGTCGGTAGCAGCCTCATCAAGTGTAAAGCACACGGGTCTCTAAATCACCACCTCTTTCTCTCGGCTTCAAGTGCCAAAGCAGCACCTTGAAATACCCAGGCCAGATGCCTGCGTTCAGACTTGTGAGTTTGCTTGTCAGACTCCAACGTCTGCTCCAGGTTAAAGATACTGTGCTAAATCAATACATGCTTGAGGAAGAGGTTAATAACGGCTCGCTTTTAAACCTGTCTGCACGGAGGTTTTTTTTTTTTTTTCTACCCCCAAGAGTGAGGAGGAGATATTCAAATAGCCCATTCTGGCCCGATTTAATTCAGTCTGTATTGATCCGGCCTTGGTCGAGTTCCTCACCCCATTTTTCTATGAACTCCAAGGGCTCTCATGGCCATGGAAAACACTGAAAAACAAACTGTTTACTGGAAAGCCTTGTTATGGACCCTTCCCATTGTCTGCACTCAAGCTTCATTACTGTTGTCCCTTGAGTTTAGTCAGCATTTAATCCAAGGCATGGAGAGTTAATCAGGTTTTCAGGGCAGCTATGATGCTGATGGAGATGAAGATGGCAAAAATCCACTGGCACTCTCTGCCCGATGTCCTCCCCATGTGGGCAGGAAGTTTCCCACCAGCTCCAAACACTGTGTCAGTAAACCCCACCCCCACGACCCACCTTCACATCCTACCCTCGTTGCATAAACAGCAGAAATATAATATGGCGGATGTTTGTTGTGCATACATTCATGTATTTATGTCACACTTCAGATTCCAGTTGGCTAAATGGGGACAGCTGCCCTGCCTGGCTGGAACATGTTTGGTGGCAGGGTCGTGCTGTTGGTGAGGGAGGACGCTGTCGTGCAGTGAGGCTTCCGTGGCAAAGGGCGGTGGCTGGCAGAGATTCGGGAATGTAATCTGAGGTGGCAAGGTGCCAGGACTGAGCATTCGCAGTCAGCCACAGAACTGGCAGGGACATCTCTGCAGCCAGGATAGTAGAAAACCCTCCTTTTTATCGCTGTCCCCCAATGGCCTTCTTTGTCACAATAAATGTGTCTGGTTGCTGGAAACTAAAGAAGTGTTCCATTCTCTGCTCTCCTCCCCAGACCTAGAATCTCTCTCTCACACACAAACACTCACACAACAATCACGCACACAGTATGCACACACTTCATATGTCTGTGTGTGTGTGTGTGTGTATGTGTGTATAAATATATACATTACTGTGCAAAAGTCTTAGGCACCCTAGCTTTTTTTTATATAAATTTAGTCTTTGATATTTAGGTTTTGGCTTTTGCAGTAGTGAGTAAATAGAAAAAAAAATTTCCAAACACTCTTTTTCTGAAAAAAGACAGAGGAGTGTGTAACAGATGGTTTTGCCTCCATAGTGTCCCAAGGTACGGGGCACCAGAGCAGGGATAAACCCAAGCACAGCTCCAACACGTGGACCGAGTCCCAGCCAGACATGGCTTTCGAGACTAGGTAGTATTCCAAAATAACCAAGAACTTTAATGGCAACAGGTGGACAAGGACAAGGACGAGGACGAGGGCAAGGCCAAGGGCAAGGGCAAGGGCAAGGGCAAGGGCAAGGGCAAGGGCAAGGGCAAGGACCAGGACCAGGACAAGGACAAGGACAAGGACAAGG
>JAOYSI010000007.1:1259-20472 GCA_025775065.1 Hiodon alosoides
TTCATTCTGCAGAAATCTGTGGGGTTCTAACCCTCACTTTTTTTCCTTCCTTGTTGGTTTCAACACTTTTGTTACGTGCAGTGTGGAAAGAAAAAGGCCCACATTTTTTCACCCCCCCCCCCCCCCCCCCATTTGGTAGCCCTCTCATGTTCCCCCACTGTCTCTGCCTCTCCTAGTCAACTTAGCCTCTGTTCAGGGGTCTGACCCTGAGCTGCTGTCTGACACACTCTCTCTTTCTGGTTTCCCCCACACAAAGAACAGAAAGATTCTACCTTTTAGGCTTCTTTTGCGTTTCAGGATTGCCTTTCAGTCCAATAATGACGGGGTGAATCTGGCTTTGGGCAAAACAAGCCTTTGATAAATTCAGCCTGACTTTTGGTGCCTGGACATGTTTACACGAAAGACTACTGGAGGTCTCACCTGATTTGTCCACAAGTCATTTCTACTGTAAACATGAAAAAGTCATATCCTGTCGGAAAAACTGGCTAAGGGGCTGAATGAGTAACCTGGCGACTTTGCCATTTCCTTACACCCAGCAACGTTTCTGCGCACATCGACGCACTAACTAAAAACGCCAGCACTTTGCAGCACAAAACTTTCACAAAGCAGGAAGAGGTTCTGCATTTAGATCAAAAGGGTCATACGGAGAGATGATACCACAGAAAAAATATTTCAGAACCTGATAAAAAATTATGGGAATCTGTTAACGACCACACATTGCTCTCCATGTGCATGGTCAAAGTGATTCAGCAGAACCATAAAACAATAAGCCTGTAAACAATAGCTATGAGCAGGGCTGGATTGGTAATCGGGCATACCGGGCATTTTCCCGGTGGCCCGACGCACTTCGGGGCCAATACAATTTTTTTTTTTTTTTTTTTTTGGGCTGGCCTTATCATGTAGGGACAGCGGCCCATTGGTTTGTCTTCTGTGTTGACAGTGTGAAAAACCCAATCAAAATGCGCGATAGACGGAGCGATTACGTATCTTGCTCCGCCTTATATAAATATCGCCTCCCCCTTCTTCTCCAGGATCTCTCATAATGGACAGACCAAAGCATAAAGGTGGTGCTGAAAAACTCCAGGATAAGAGGGTTAAAAGTTTGAAGGCGGATGGTGCCAAATGTGCCAAAATAACTGATATGTTTACTTTAGGGGTTGCTGCATTAGCCCGTACTTCGTCAGCAGTGTCAAAGTTTGTTCAGCAGCAAGGAAAAGAGCAGGTGGCGAGCAATAGAGAACAGGCTTGTTCTATTGATGAGGGCCAGAGGGACAGGCAGGAGGAGGATTATTTATATCACAAACGTCTGAACACAAAATCTATAATACTATATATACTATACATCAAATACTTTGGGTAAAATGTCACGCTTTATTGAAACAATGCAAACAAACAAGGTTCATGTCACTAAGGAAAATGTCGGACGTAAAAGAGAAGTAAGGATATGTGAAAAGGTTTAGAGCAGCGGTTCTCAACAGGGTGGCCGCGGCCCACAAGGGGGCCTCAGAGAGCATTGAGCGGAGCCTCGGGTAGACAGGATAAACTAGGAATTATTATATTTTTTTACATGACTAAATACTGTATACACACATCACTTCATATACCCCAAAATAAGAAATCGAATCATATTCTCTTACAGATAATTAAACATTTCTTGCTCTGAAATTTGTCGCCAACAGTTAGCACTAGCCATACCAGGAACGTTACTACAGTTACCAACGGAACCTTACCTCCAGCTCTTTAAATTTGCGATAGGCTATTAGGCTGATAGGCTTATTTTTATTAACATATATAGCCACTCGATAGCAAAATGGACAAGTTTTTAACACGTCCATTGCAAAATAAACACTTAACTTATCCTCTCTTCTCCATTTTCTCTGTCTTCCCCTCTTAGTCTTTTGAAGGTTTCACTCTTTGATTGTCTTTGCTGTCCCTTGGTGTGGAGATCACTGGCAACGTTTAGATTTCTTGTATATGTTGTATACAGCTGTATACTTACATTTTATTAAATAACTGGAAATTTTACTTTGACCTTAAGCTTCTTTTCTTTTTACTCAGTTTTACTTCAGCATGGAGATTGGCCACCAGTGAGTACACTGGTCAACTTACCACTTACTGTGTGTGTGTGTGTGTGTGTATTATATATATATGGGTGGTGTCCGACTGGACCGATTCTGGATTGTAGAGGTGGGCCACCTGGACCAAAAATGCCAGGGCAGATTTTTTGTCCCAGTCCAGTCCTGGCTATGAGAGCTATCATCTGTACTCTATAATTTGTTGATATCGGATAATAAAAACTATGTTGTTTTCTGTAATACACACTGTGACCGATTATGTTGGACATTTTCATAGTGCCCTATCAACAGGTACAGTTCTAGGTGTTCTTTCTCAAAGCAAGTGATTTGAAGACAAGCCCTCGAAGTAATACGCCAGGAAAAGAAAAGGCAGAGGATGAATAGCAGTGTGACCAATCAAGCTATCAGCTCAGTATGTGTGAACTGTTCTGTGCAAGATGTATCGCCTGGTGGTTTGCTCGCCCGTATTTTTCCCATTTGACCTAGAATAAATGATGTGCTTTATCAATTCATTTCAGTGCATTATAGAGAGTCTCCTTTTATATGCTTGATGTGGGTAATGCATGTGTTTTGAGTAATTCCTTTATTACCGTAGGACAGGATTCCAGGACTTGTGGGTCGTGGAGTCGGCTGATTTCAGAGGCTACCTAACAATTACCAACTGATTGGCCTCACAGCCTTATGAGCTGGGTTTTGCTGGTTCAAATCCAACTCAGGCAATTTGCCCATTGTGGCCAGGGGAAGCGCAGCACGGGAGCACAGTTGGGAATGCGGGGTCCGGCCTGGGGTGTGTGGGCAGTGACGGGTCTTCCCGGGCTAATCAGCATTTTCTGTCGGCTTTCCGAGAGTCTGCAGGCTGGTAAAGGTGTTTAAAGAGACGGGTGGCTCGAAGGGTGAGTATGATTGGAGGAGACTAGTCGTACTTCTTTCCCCTTCCAGTGATTGGTGGCAGGATTCAAAGCGACGAGCCAAGATCCATTAGCACAATAGGCGATTCCAAATTGGGGGAAAAAAACAAAGCAATTATCAACTGATTTACACCTGGAAACACCAGGTGAGATCATTTACACCCAAATAATGATTGTAATTAAACAATTAAATGGTGAGTTGAAAATGAAAACCACCACACTCGAAGAAAGCACTACGGCGTCCCTGTGTAATTCTGCAGTTTTGTTTTGCATTGTTACTGCCTGTACCACCAAAGTTCATGAAAAGTTCCGTTTTTTTTAAGCCTTAGCTCAAAATGAAAACACAAATGCATTTTGTGGCACTCCCCTTTGTTGCCCCTTTGTTGAAATCATATTCAACAAATCCTTGGATCTTGGATTTTAAACAACCAGACTACTGATTAGGTTTGTGGCATTCAATTAACTTTAGAAGTGTATGCTATTTTTATACCTGTTTCACAGAAATAAGATAACACTTAACAACAATTTATTTAAAAAATGTGTTTCCGTGATGCAAACGTTCTATAAATCACAAAATGTAGTAACAACTTTAGACATATCTATTGGCAAGCCAGCCAATAACAACAATGCTTTCTAGGGCAGAACTACAATATGTTGTACGAGTAGCTGCTAGATTTCCCGGTGTGCCTGCAGAGCGGCTGATTGGTCCCGTGCAAAGTGACATAACAATCCGTGTACGCGCTCCCACACACATTTTCACACGGAGCCATTTTCTCAAACATCATAACCTAATTTACTGCTTGAGAATGATTGTTCCGCACATTCATTGTCAGGACCATAAAGGAATAAAATAATCGCACACGAATATGATGCAAAATTGATAAATACGTTTAAATAAAGAAATTGTAATTTTTTCAAATTATAATCATAATTATTATTTTTAATATATAATCGCTAACATACATATTACAGCTATTGCGATTCAGAAGAGTATAAACGTATGCAGTGTAAAAAAAAGGTTACACCTATGGGAAAAGGAGTTAAGTATAGGCATTATTTTATGGTATTTTGGTGTTAAATCGGGAAAGAATTCCCAGAGTGCAGTTCATTCCTTGTTTAGGATACTGTGCAAACATTCTTTGTGTTTAAAAAAAAACTATTTTCGTGATACAGTGTCATGAATATCCTATCGGGACCAGGCTTCACCGTAGATTTCTTCTCAGAATCTTTTTTGCGATTTTTAGATTTGCCTTTCAAACCAAATAAATAAAACCCCAGACCTCAGAAGGATAACTTTAAACGTTTTAAAGGAAAAAATGCAAAGAAAAAAAGGCCTTTAAAGAAAAGACTAACTTTGAGCCACACCCCACTGTATTCACAGTCATGCCTGGCTTTGGAGTGGAAGGCATTGCTGGTTTGAATAATAAGCATTAAACATAACCAGTCACAACTTTATTTAGGAAGGAATTAGCATACAACCGTTTACTGAATCAATTTAGTTATTTGATATCCTTTTTTTTCACACCAGTGACTTTCAAAATATTTTTTGGGAAAAGCGGATTAAATAGAAAACTGAATTTAATCACTATAATATTAATTAGTGATATGAGTGCAAATAGTAGAAAATAACATTTTCTAAACTAATAATACTGGCTATTTATGTTATGAATTCAATGATTTAGAAACGTGTTTCTACAGTCACTTTTATATTTCCGAAATATATTTTATAAAACCAGTACAGTACTGTAGATACCTGCATTTTTTTAAGTTTTTGACCATGGGACACAATTTGTCATAGCACAATACATTACATATGTTACAAACTACATTTGAATCCGAATTAGATTTTTTTATTTTAACGTCCATAGTAGGATTAGGGAGGATGAGAAATGCTGTCTTTTTTTTTAACAGCATAAAATAACATTGATACGGAATGTGGGCCAATTGTAATAATGCACATTTTCGCAAAGATAATCCAAGTGTCTTTTTCAAAGGAGATGGTCTTGGCATGAAATTTTACTTTCTATTTATATTCACAGTGTAA
Source organism: Hiodon alosoides (assembly GCA_025775065.1). Classification (NCBI taxonomy): domain Eukaryota; kingdom Metazoa; phylum Chordata; class Actinopteri; order Hiodontiformes; family Hiodontidae; genus Hiodon; species Hiodon alosoides. The sequence continues at coordinate 6,287 of JAOYSI010000007.1, forward strand.
GAAAAACCTGGCGGAAATGCATAAAAAGACTGCCATATTTTATTTTGAGAACTCACAAATCTTTCCCACTCATTGAAATGTGCCACACGTATATTCCGAAATTATCTTCCACTATTTCATAATTTACATGCTTCTCAGACTGCCAATATGAGTTTGGTGTACAATATACAAACAACATCCCTACAGGGGCTTATTTTCCTGTTTCAGCTTCTAAACTTAGGCTGTTTACTCAAAATACCTTTCTTCAGATTTCAACAAAAACTACAAAGAAAGAAATCAAATGTACTGAAATATGTTTACGGTGCAAATATTCAAGACCCCGCACCACAAAGGTGGAGGGACATTCAGCTGACATTACACCTGCAAGTCCTTTGGAGAAATCTCTGCCAACTTTGCTCACCGGCTTGGAGTCCAAATGGCTGTGGAAATGCTTTTTTAGGTCTCTCGGGTTAGTAGGGGTTCAGATGTGGGTGGGAATGTTAAAGTCTTCCCATTGTTTCCCAATTGGAATCAAGTCGGGTCTTTAGGTGGGCCACTCAAGGTCATTAACTTTGCTATTCTTAAGTCAAGGTCATTGTCCTGCTGAAAGGTGAGTTTTTTTCCCCCGTTTTTTAGCTGACAGAAGCCAGTGTTCTACTGGGCAATACTTATCATTTAAATTAATTTTTCAAACCCCATACAGGATGTGACAGTATTTTTTTTTCCTCTCAGAAAAAGCTACTTGCCAAAAAACACAAGCTGTATTGTTAACTCACTGGCATCGACTACTATTTCAGTGATTGAAATCTTAAGCGCTTTTAAAATTGCCGTATACCATAGTTTTCTCCCCACCAGGTGGCTCAATTTGAAGGACGGCCTGATCTAAGTCGTGTTTGATCACTACTGTTTTGACTACCTAATGATCCATTTAGCGGTTCTCAAAGGTATGATCAGTTGTGCTTTCCTACAACTCTACTTTTCACAGTTGAATATTTTCTGGAAATCCATAATTCTTTGCATAAGTGAGGGACATTACAAAGAAATATCTCTTCTGAATGCATGTGAGCCAATATCACTGGAATCCTGCATTTATGAATGATTTATTTACTACATATATGTATATACATATATACATACAGACACACACACACACTATATGGACAAAAGTATTGGGCCACACCTCTTAATTCAAGTGTTTCATTCAGTCCCATTGCCACAGGTGTATAAAATCAAGCACTTAGCCATGCAGTCTGCCTTTACAAACATTTGTGAAAGAATGGGTCATTCTAAAGAGCTTACTGAATTTGAGCGTGGTACTGTAATAGGATGCCACCGTTGCATATATATATATATATATATATATTTGTATACTGTATGTCAAAATGTGTTTAAAGGTACAGAACATCTATCCCCCAGAACGTATTAACTCAAATGTTACTAAGTTTCATAATTAATTTCAGACATGTGATTTGCTCATTGATTAATTTATTTTATTTGAGTAGAAAACATGGTTTGGTTGGAGTCAGACAGGAGTCATGTGTTGATGTTTTATTAATGTGCCTCTCGGAGCCGTTTTTATTTATTTATTTGTTTTCAGTGGCAGTCCTCATCCCGTACCATCTGTGGGAGGAGAGCTCATTCTCCAGAGACTTCTGACACCGTCTGGACGGCCCTCCTGCCGGACCTGACCTCCCCCATCCCACACACCTGGGGCAGGTGACCCGGAAGGAGTGGGGCTTTTCCGTTTTTTTATACCATAGCTGATATCTTATCACAGTAGCATTGTTTCTACCATTTAAGTCTAGTTCTGAAAAGTCTTTCTTGGTTCGTCGAAGTAGGAGTGATTCTATATTTCCATAAAATAAATTATTTATGTATTTTTGTATTTGTCTAAAATAATCCAGATAGATAGGAGACATCCTCCTGTTAATGTAGAAGTGGCCATGAGCGACACCAATACACACCACTGCTGTACCCGTAAGCAAGGTACTTAACCTTAATTAAATATGCAGTGGAACACACCAGTGAAGTGTAAAATTATTAAGCCGGATAAGAGCATCCACTGTGGAACCACAACCACCCAACCCTGGGGCTGATTCTCCCTCCAGCACTGGGAGCGCCGCTGGACGAGGTGACCCCGAGGCATGACGAAAGTCAGCTCTGGGACGTCCTCCCCGCCAGAACAAAGGTGCTGGGAAAAATGGCCTCCGCCATCTGCGTAATGAATGAAGGTGAGTAGCAGCTGGAGAGCAGCTGGGGAGATGGGTCGGGGTGGTGTGAGGGGGGGGTCCCCAGCAGTCTCACCTCCCCTCATCTATTATGAATGAGGATCCTGGGACAGAGGACTCTCGGCTGGGGGGGAAACCACTCGCTGTCATGTTCTGCGCGTGACTTCAGCTCCACTCCCGTCGTTCATCCATCACACTTCCAACGCCCCGAAACAAGTGTGCAGCCTGAGTGCAGCTTGCCCTGTTTTACCAACATTTTCAGAGTCGCATTTACTTTTAAAATCCCCGCTTGTCACCATACGCTGTAGGCAGCCTGTGGAGAGATTACATATTGTCATTTTTTAATATTGCTGACATTCTGTATGTATTAAGAATGTAAACACACAATATGCTGCCAGATGGGAGATGCAGAGCTCTGTGATCACATGACCCAGCCAACCAAGGCGGGGGTGCCGATATAAATTAAACAGAGAGTGTTCTAAACACATTGGCCAGGTCCTAAACAAATTGCATGCTCCTGGCTCCTTCTTATTTGCGTGGAAAATTCACAGGTTGTTCAATACATTCAACACATGCTGAATTAAAACCACTGAACAGATGAAAAAGTGAAAAGTCCCCCATTCTTCCCCCTGTGTGTTTTGAAGCGTTCGAGGTACAGAATATAAAGGTCCCCCTTTCATCCCCCTGTGTGTTGTCAAGTGTTTGAGGCACAGAATGTAGAACTGTCTTTCATCCCACTTTGTGTTGTGAAGGGTTCAAGGTAAAGCATGTTAATCAAGACTGCGGTCCTCAGAGAGGTCCGACTGCTCGGTCAGAATCCCAGTCTAGGATGATGCCTTGCCCTTTGACCTTCTGCTAGACTCATATGGAAAATGCATCAGTACCTGAAAGCAAGTAGCAGAGCGGCATACAACAGCAATAAAACCATCTAGATAATGTGTATGGCGATGGTATGTTTTTGATAGACCAGATCGCCTTCACAAGAAGGATAGTGAAGAAAACATTTTCATTTCTGGAGCTCCTTCACTGAACAGATATTCAACTGTCCTAGTTTCTTCAGCATGTGGGCTATGAAAACGCCTTTGTTCCCTTGGTTCGCATTTTACCCCATTCTCGCGCTCACTGAATGAATCCAGGAATTTCAGAGATTTTTGATATTTAACTGTCAAACATTCACTTACACATGCAGGGTTATGGGTTTATTATAGTGCCCTATTCATGAAATATTTTGTCCTTCACCAAAATTTTCAATGCGTGCGGATTTTGTATCCTGTTTCTTTATTTATGAAATTTAGATTTTGTCAGATAATCCAGTAGCGCGATGGTTGTGTGCCTGTGTAACCTTGTAAAAAAAAAAAACCAACAAAACAAACTCGGACATTGTCTGTGAGTTTCAGAGAATAATCTGATCTCAAATTTCAGGCGCTCTCGACCAAAAATCAATCAAGGCTCTTCCTGCCAAGACACCTCTGCTGTAATATCATGCAACAGGAAGAGTGTGGGTGACCTTCAGCATCTCGAGGGACTGTCATTTACCAGCAGTGAGATCTCTCTCCCCTGATGAGCTGGGTCCCAGCTGGCCTTTCATTTATTGGAGGAAGGACCGATTTTTATAGTGCTGCTCCACATCTCTTTCATGACAAGGGGATGGAGCTGGCAAAGCGAGCCTCTTTGTAGCTTGATTACTCGGCACCGCCACAGCGCGGTGACTGCGGAAGGTGGGTTCCTACAGGGCGGTCCAGAGGGTCCAGGTTCGGTCCAGCTTTGCTCCAATACGTGAGTGTCGCTATCGACATGGTCACCCTCATTAGGAGGTGACTGATGGTCAATAAGGATGGGAAGCGTCAGGAAGCGATAGAAACACCGGGAAGACTACTTCTACCCTGGTCGCTCCAAAGACAGCGGTGGGGTGGGGCGCGTTTGGGAACGGGTTGTCGCTCCCGTCACCAGGAGAGGCGGCTGAATGGCTAATGAATGCATAAGAGCAATGTTGGAAGAAGTAGACGTCTATCCCTATACTCACAGATGGGAGACACACGTTTCACCTTAGAAGCCAAAATGACAATCTTGTTATAAAACATATGTGTGTATTTGTATAAAAGATATGTGTGTATTATTTAGCTAACTATCCATTTCACCTGTGCTTATTTTTGGCCCATCCAGACACTTTCGGAAACATTGACCCAAGCACTGATTGCTGACTTGACAGTCTGAACTTGGCCCTGACATTTGACCTCTAGGTCCTGGTGCTGCATCACCTCATGATTTCGTCTGACGCCCAGGAACGACATCCTTAAACCTAACCCAGCCAGAGACAGGCACAGACATCCCTAATCCTAACCCAGCCAGAGACAGGCACAGACATACCTATCCCTAAGCCAGCCAGAGATAGACACAGACATCCCTAACCCTAAGCCAGCCAGAGACAGGCACAGACATCCCTAACCCTAAGCCAGCCAGAGACAGGCACAGACATACCTAACCCTAAGCCAGCCAGAGACAGGCACAGACATCACTAACCCTAACCTTGCAGGAGATAAGCATGGATTTCATCCTTGCGAAACCCCTCCCCTCACTTGGGTCCCCTCAAACCCTCTCAGCCCCATTTTTAAATCCCTGTATTGTTCATTCATGTTGGTCTGACGTCCCTGGAATCCCACAGGGATGTACACGGCCCCTTTGTGTGTGTGAGTGTGTGTGTGTGTGTGTGTGTGTGTGTGTGTGTGTGTGTGTGTGTGTGTGTGTTTCAGGACACCAGGCGGGTTCAGACCCCATTCCACTTACTGCTCAGCTGTTGTCATGGTCCAGCCTTTTCGAACGTTGTTTATGAGAGGTCAGGTCTTGATGTAAATTGATGTGAACAGCGAGCACCGAGGGCTGACAGGAAATTAAATCAAATTAAAGCTGCGTGTAAAACAGTGAGCAACACGCACACAATTTTATCATCATTCTCCCCATTATTATTATTACTACTATTGAGATGCTTAGCAGACCTTCTTTTTCATAGCTTTGTCAATATGAATATTGAAATGTACACAGTCAAGACTCCTCCAAAAGTAAATGGTTTTAATATGTCTATGAAAAGTAATAGCCCTGTCCTAACCTGTATGTAGTCAGATGTGGCATGAAAACAAAGAAAAGGATGAAGGTTCGGCTAATAGCAATCCGTGGCTAGCAGCGGTGCACCCACATCAGGCGACAACAAAGTGACGGCTTTTGCCTTTTGGCTGACTCTACGCATTGTGAAATATCGGGATCTGCTTCAGGTACGACCAGGTGCGCTGTGCTTGTGAGCAGCCAAGATGTCTGCGGTTCCTAATTAATGGTATTAGCATTTGCCTTAAGCAAACAAACCAGAAAGCAACATTTATTTCTGTTGCTCTGAAGTGCTACAGTAAAACTGTGGATGAAATTTAAAAATCCAAAATCTAGACATTAGATACGGGAAAGAAAAAATAATCTTATATCTTTGTCTTGTTCGCCTGAATGTAACATTCGGGGGTTGTATTTATTTATGGTTTTTTGGATTCTGTGTGCGGTGTACTGCGAAGTTGCTGTGAATGTTATCACGACCAACACTGAGCAAATCACCACGACCCGCCCAGCGCGGAACTCAGAACTGAAGTCCCGACTATTGGCAGCTAGTGAGTAAATGGTAGCAAAGAAAAAAACACAGCACTCCATATGTATTAATAATGTGTTTGCATAAGGTATTAAGCAATAGTTTAATTTGTTCTCCTAATCTGCTGGTCTAGGTGAGGGTTTTGATAGTATATTTCTGTATCTTGGTCAATAGATTACCCTTGTGCTTAATTGAGCTAAATGGAGCCCAGTGCCAGTGAACTGTGATTCAAAAGATCAAAGCTTCAAATCTGGATCATGCCACTGCCAACTGTGACTGGGAGCACTGGCACATGGTGGCAGTCTGGCCAGAAGGACTGCACTCTATTCTTTGTTGCAGGGCAGTAGTCCAGCCACAAAGACTGTGTTCTACTGTTTTTGCACAGTGGTAGACTGGCCATAATAACTGTGTTCTACTGTTTTTGCACAGTGGTAGACTGGCCATAATAACTGTGTTCTACTGTTTTTGCACAGTGGTAGACTGGCCATAATAACTGTGTTCTAGTGTTTTTTTGTACAGTCGTAGTCCAGCCATGAACTGTGTCCCACTGTTTTTTGCACAAGGGTAGTCTGGCCATAAGGACTTTGTTCTACTATTTTTTGTGCACTTTATGGAGGCAGTCATGCAGTCTGGGCACTATGGTGGTGTTGGCTGGTTAGAAAACTCAGGGGCAGGGGAGGGTACGGGCATGTTTGTGAGATTCGAAATCTCAGAAAGTGTGACTGTGCACAGGGTCTGGGGGTGACTGTACAGGGCTGATTGTAATCATAGATTTGGGAAGACTAAACAAATAGGTGGAGATATCTGCGTATAAAGCCAGATGAACCGGCTCAGGGAAGGTGGCTTTGGTGCCATGAAGCTTTCTTTTTGGACGTAGGCGTTTAAATTGAGGAAACTTTAGTAAGACAGAACAAGCCAATCTTCCATTATATTACAGAGCAGGGGGTTAAAAATGGATAGAGTGTGCTCACATGTTGGAACCAGTCTGCTTCTGCAGCACATGAAAATGGTATGCTAGTGGCTACAAGCTACAAACCATTGCCTCCTCACAGGCCATTGCCCCCACACAGATCCAGCACCAGACTTTTGTGGGCCCTGGGAAATAAATCTCTAGTGGGTAATTAACTCTTACCAAATCTAATCTCTGCCCTAAATACAAAAATATATGTTTATAATTGTGTTTTGAAATGAAAATATAACACGATCCATAACAACAGACACTCGATGCATTTGGTTAAGTTAATATAAATTACGAAAATTATTTTACTTAGCAGTCAGAAGGCTTTCTGGCTTGATTTCTTTTGCAAACCTGTGGATCACATTTACACATTTAGGTCAGATTTGGTAACATTGTCACTTTTTTTGTTAGATTTCTTCTCCTCGAGACAAAGGGAAAAGCCAGGGGTTGTTATGGGCATAAGGAAGTCAATAATTTGATCTGTTTACCGAAGCCAGCTTAAACACAGCAGGATTCACCAACACAAACGTTTTTAAGTTTAATCTTTAAGTGACCTGGATCTGGTTACATAATAGTGATAATTAAGGCTGATTAGGTTGTCTATTAATTTGGCAATATTTAGGTTTTTGTTACATTTTTATGAATGAAACATGTAGGACTTGCAGTCAGCTGCACAATGTGTTAGCAGAAACCACTGCTAAAGCTGCAGCTTAGACTGATATTATGTCTGCAGTTTTGTTAAGCAGTTTATCGTATCTACTTTCAATGGAATTTCTTTTGATCCTCAAGGACTGCCCGTGATGCCCAGGTACCGACTCTGGCCCAGCCCCCGCACTCTCCGTTAGTCCAAGGTTACGTTGACAAACCTGGCTAGACCCTGATAAAAGGCGCTGTAAAAACACCACTGGCCTGAGAAACACCACTCTGTATGAGGGCGCACGCCAATCCCGTATGGTGGCTGTGCAGAGGATTCAAGAGCTTCCCTCTACTGACAGAGCAGAATGAGCGAAGCGGAGGGAGGCCTTGTCTTTCGTGATAGAAATAGTTGATGTTTATGATTTTCACGGGATTGTTTTGGCCTGGTTTCTCAGTAATTAAAGGCCGATAGGTGGGGGCAAACAGGACGCTGGCAGGCGCCAGAGGGTGAAAACAGGTATACGTCAAGCTTTCTTAGGAGAGACTGTCCTTTGTGTTGAATGCGTATATAAAACGACTATGGTCAGACAAAAGAAACATTGTGAACAGAAAAAAGTACCTTATCAATCGGCCTAATCTTGTACGCCGATGACTCACTTCCTTATCACCAGACCGATGTTGAATACCTTAAAACAACAGACCTGCAGAGAGGCTCCAGGTCGATCCTTATCACTTTCTTTATTCAGGTGAAAATAGGGGCCCAAAGCGCCTGGACCAAAAGGTTGTATTCTGAGGCATACCTGCACAAATTCTTTATCTTCAGAATGATCGTTTAACAATACCACCAAAATGTTGTTTCTGCGGGAAGCATTGTCTTACGTGGAGAGGAAAATCACAGGGGTGTAATCTATGTTTTATATGTGCAATTAATTCTGTTATTTGTATGAGAACGTATGTGTCTTCGCTATGATTTATGTAGACGTGTCGTAATGGAATCAACAAGAACGCCTGCAACATTTTCTAACGTTGTTTTTATTACATTTTGCATTTATTAAAGAGGATTTCTTTACAACGTACATTTAGCATTGAATCTGATGTTAAGAAAGTGGATAAAGGGCAAAAACAAACGGGGGAAAAAAAAACAGTGTGACATCACAATATTTTACAAGCCGACAAATGAGGAAGCACTGGAGAACCTTGACTCCTTTGAAAGGAGTGGTGTGTAGCTAGAGTGAAAGGCAAAAAAGGCACAGCAGAAGGGCCAGAGGGGCCCCCAGATGCCACCCGAAAACAGGCGTCTGACTGCACTGCACCTGTACCCCGGCAGTACTTGTCATGGAACCCTACAAGCGTCTATGTACAATATACCCAAATCACCACCGTTGGCTCGTTTGTTTGACAGGGGCCATTCCTACGTGTGGATGAGTGTTGGTTGGACGATGACGGAGGAGGCTTTCCTCGTTTATTAATGGGAATGAGGTGAGGATTGGGAAGCTCACCTGTAAACAGACAAAGTCAATCGCAATGCACCACTCCTACAGAAAGGAGTATGCATTAAAAAACAACGACAACAGCAACAGGAAAAAAACATCCAGCAAGTAAATAAAAAAATCATATAAAACAGGTCAGTAGATGAAACTCTCATTTATGAGACACGGATATAAAGAGTTAAATCATTAAAACCAACTAATCTGCCTCAAAATATTTCAACTTAAAAATAAAGATTTTTTAGTTAAAAAATGTTTCGCCAAACATTATGGGATGGAGTTTTCACTCAGCAGGAACCAGCCCGCTTCTACAGCCTAAGGTTTTTTCCCACTTCCACAGGGGCCGGGCGCCTTTCGAGTTTAGTTTTACATATAAAGTAAGCCTTTGTATTGTAGTGCACCAACCAGACATAAAGAGGCCTTCGCAAGAATGCACGACAATCACTTCATCAAACGGCAAAGACTGGGACTGGATGAGTGTGAAAACAAACAGCCACGACATTGTTCACACCTCCAGCACATGAAAAGGGCTGCTTCAAGCATATCATTGGCACAGTCAGAAAAATTAACCATACAGACGAACGCCGAGGGCGGGGTCACAACAAGAACATCTACATTCTTTTATTTGCCTTAACTGGACAAGGGTAATATCTCGTCATAAAAACTACAAGGAAACATATTTAACAACTAACAAAATCCTCACTACTTAGGTGTAAGGCACACACTTACAGGTGATAAAAACAGACTATTAACAGATGTCTTTTAGTAAAAGGACCTGCGTGATTCTGGCAATGTATGTTTCAACATACCAGGTGACTTCCAAAACATCTCTTGATGGTATGTTGTTGTTTTTTCTCTTTTTTTTTTCTTTGCATTTGTACATGCAAAAGTGAACCTGCATGGCGCACGGTGATGGAGTAGGCCGACAAGCAACAGTGCTGAACAAGGATGCGCCACAGAGAAGTGCATCATGGGTAATGGAGTTCCGCATGTAGTTCCGAAAATTTGGGTATGGGAGATGTAGACCCTCCCGCCACCCCCACCCCTATACCTAGCTCTGCCTCAGAGCCCAACTGGCACAAGTAAATAAATATTCCCTCCATTCAGAGGTCACATGTCTCTCAAGGAAATTAAAACCCTTCGGTCCAGCAGAGTTCGTTGGACCCACCAAACAAGGAAAAAGAAAATTGGACTGGCTCCAGTTTCATGACTTTAAATAATTTCACACTTGATTAATTCATATTAAAAGATTTCTTTTCTTTGAGCCCTAAAAAAATGTTTTTCTCAAAAGCACTTATTAAATAATAAATACAAGATATTAGTATGAACAGTCATGTGTGTTATTCAGTAACCAGTACAGTAGCAGATTTCCAGGCCTCGGCCAAACCGAAGTAAAGGTGATGACGGCGGCTGGTTGCTGTAACACTGAGAGGATCGTCACAGTGAACTCTTGCCGCTGGTGAGCGTTACCAGCGGCGATGGCTCAGCCTAGTCCACCACTTTCGTGTGCTTTTGGCAGTCTGATAAAAACCCAAAACAAACCAAAACAAAAGCAACAATAACGACAACAACAAACAGCAAAACAATAGCGTCCATCGAGCCGTGCTCCGGAAGCCATCTTGCTCGTCGGTTTTGTTGTTGAAAGTCCGTAGCAAATGTTCTACTTTTCCAGCAGCCTTAGCTCAACAACAGTTTCATATATATTTTTTTTCAATATGTTTTATTTGTATTTATAAAAAGCTTTAAAAAAAAAAAAAAAAAAAAAAAAGATTTTTGTATCGGTTCTGCTGTACACTTGATGAGAGACAAAGTAGGTGGCATTGTTGGGATTATGTACATGAGTCGGTGGACTTCATGTTTGTGGAGAGGGCTACTAATGACGGCTTGGGCGGCACATCTGGCTTCAGGTGTTTGGTTCCGGCTATGCGGGTCAGAGAGCCGTAGGAGCTGATACTGGGCTGTCGGGACAGGGACAAGCCCTGCGATTGGTGGCCCAACACATGCATGGAGTCCACTCGCTGCGGGGCCGGCGGTGGGTTCTCCACGCGGCCGAAGCTGTGGTTCCGGGACAGGTGCGAGGAGTTGGAGGAGTTGGTGTTGTGCTTCTTGAGAGCGCCCGCGTGGCCCTTCTGGCCGGCCAGGGGATAGCCCCGCTTGTAGTCGTGGCCATAGACGGACGGGTGCACCTCTAAGCGCTTGCCCATCTGGGGCACGGGGGCGGGAGTGGAGAGTGAGGCCTCCCGCTGGGGAACCCTGGGCGGCACACCCTCGCCACTCTCCGCCATCCCCAGGGCGTGGCAGGGGCTCTTCAGGGCCTTGTACTCCAGCGTGGCCGCCGAGTCCTCGGGGTCACCCCGGTGGGGCTGCTCCACGTACTCGTGCTGGTAGGCCTGCTGGTGCTGGTGCTGGTGATGGTGCGGGTGCTGGGGGAGGGGCAGCACCACCACGCTGGGGATGTGACCCGGCGAGGCGCGCAGTGGCAGCTCTGTGGGAATCACCGGGGAGCCCATGGGCGGCAGCTCCATGCCACACGCGTTGATCAGGTTCTGGTTCCGCTCCCACTCCCGGCTCCCGCGGCTGTGCTTGCGGCGTGGCTGCATGGGTGTGGCCTCTGGTGTGGGCAGGGCCGTCAGGTCCAGGTGGTGGTGCTGCTCTGCCTTGATGAGCGTCTTGGCATTGGGGCCACCGGCTGGTCGCCCGTTGTGCATGAGTGGGGTGAGGATGGCCTCGGGTCGGCCGTCCTTGGCCTGTGTCTCAAACAGGCCCGTCAGCTTGGTGACGCTATTCATGGAGCCCCGCCTGGAGTGGGCCACATCCTTGTCCCGGTGGCTCGCTGGCTCTGGGTCGTGCCGCCGGTGGTCGCACACACAGTACACCACAATGCCGGAGAAGATGGCGCCCATGGCGAAGGCCAGGATGACCGCCACCGCTAGCAGGGTGACTGGGACCAGCTGGTCGCGACCCCTCTGGTAGCTTTCACGGATCACCCCTACAAAAACACAGCCGGGCACAATCAATGAGGTTAATCAGCAAGGGACAAAAAAGAACATCGCCTCTCACATTTTCAATGATATTCATTAAGATTACAGTAAATTATCATAATATACAGCTGGTTTTAGTTGACACGCTGCAATGGCAAGACAACAGCAGGGTTCTGGCAAATAATTGTAGATATAAAAATACAGGCTGGTCAAACAAAAAACACAAAGACGTCAAACTTCTTTATCCTTTAACATTACATAATGAAATTAAGGCTTATCGTAACCTACTTTTTTGTTTCAATGCATTGAACTATTTTGCAGTCTGTGTCAGACTGTGTGTAGGTGATAGTATGGTGATGCACTGAAACATGAACAACAAAAACAATTCTGCTTGATCATATGAAATTGCCTTTCAAAACCCATTGTCTGTGATCACATTAAATTGCCTTACTAAACAGTTATTTTTATGATTGTATGAAGTTTTACTGGCTTTTCATAGTGGTTGTCCTGTAAACTGCATGGCCAAAAATTTGTGGACATCCCTTCAAATTAGTGTATTTGGCTATTTCATTGCTGACAGGTATATAAAATCGAGCACACAGCCATACAATCTCCATAGACAAACATTGGCAGTAGAATGGCCCATACAGAAGTGCTCAGTGACTTTCAACGTGGCACTGTCATAGGATGCAACCTTTTACAAGTCAGTTTGTCAAATTTCTGCCCTGCTAGAGCTGCCCTGGTCAACTTGACGTTTCCACAACAACAGCTCAGCTGCGAAGTGGTCGCCAACACAATCTCACAGAAGGGGATAGCCGAGTGCAGAAGCGTATAGCGAAATAGAAATCGCCTGTTCTTGGGTTGCAACACTGACTATCGAGTTCCAAACTGCCTCGGAAGTAACGTCAGCACAATAACTGTTCGTCCGAGCTTCATGAAATGGGCTTCCATGGCCAAGCAGCTGCACACAAACCTAAGATCACCGTATGCAGGTCGGCTGGAGTGGTGTAAAGCTCGGTGCCATTGGACTCAGTGGAAACGCATTCTCTGGAGTGATTAATCACGCTTCACCATCTGGCAGTCCGATGGGCGAATCTGGGTTTGGCGGATGCCAAGAGAATGCTACCTTCCCATATGCAGAGCGCCAACTGAAAAGTTTGGTGGAAAAGGAATAATGGTCTGGGGCTGTTTTTCATGGTTTGGGCTAGGCCCCTTATTTCCAGTGAGGGGAAATCTTAATACTACAACATATGCTACGGCATTCAAGATGATTTTGTGCTTCCAACTTTGTGGCAACATGTTTCAGCATGACAATGCTCCAATTCACGAGGCAAAGTCTATACAGAAATGGTTCATTGAGATTGGGGAGGAAGGAACTTGACTGGCCTGCACAGAGCCCTGACCTTCCCCATCAAACACCTTTGGGATGAATTGGATGCCGACTGTGATCCAGGGCTCATCGCCAAACAGCAATGCCCAACCTCAATCATGCTCAAGTCCACACAGCAATGTTACAACGTCTAGTGGAAAGCCTTCCCAGAAAAGTGGAGGCTGTTATGTCCATGATTATGGAATGAGATCATTAAGTTCAACAGGGCGGGTGTCCACATACTTTTGGCCATGTAGTGTATGTTGTCAAGAGTATTTTTCATTTAAGACTTTCTTAGCTTTCTGTCTGACAGCATTAAAAAACCACAATTAAGCTCATAAAAAAAATAATCCTACCCAGGACACGCCAGGATCCACAGAGTACCCTAATAAGATTATTTATTTAAACCAGTAAGAAACACAATCGACTCATTATTGGACGAGGGCTTTGTGGAGCTAACTAATACATCAGAAAAACAAAAGCAAAGATGAATGTATAAATTAAACTGCCCTCTTGGTACTGTGTGTTTTCTAACCCGACTGTCCACTGACATCATTCTCTGTCTGACGGCCTGTCATTCATATCCAGTACAAAATATCCCCTCAGTTACATACACAGTACCCCCTAACATTTATACAGAGTACGCAGCTTACATGCATACACAGTACCCCATCACATGCATACACAGTACCCCCTCACATTTATACACAGTACCCCATCACATACATACACAGTACCCTCACATTTATACACAGAACGCAGCTTACATACATACACTGTACCCCCTCTCATGCATATACAGTACGCAGCTTACATACATACACAGTACCCCATCACATGCATACACACTACCCCCTCACATTTATACACAGAACGCAGCTTACATACATACACAGTACCCCATCACATGCATACACAGTAGTCCC
>JAOYSI010000007.1:44957-58348 GCA_025775065.1 Hiodon alosoides
TGGTTTGGCTGGAGGTTACCTATGTGGGGTTGGTTTATTGGATATGTGTTTGGTTTGGCTGGAGGTTACCTATGTGGAGTTGGTTTATTGGATATGTGTTTGGTTTGGCTGGAGGTTACCTATGTGGAGTTGGTTTATTGGATATGTGTCTTAATTTGGGTGGAGGTAACCTCTGTGGTGTTGTTCTATGGGTGGTTTGGGTGGAGGTAACGGTGTCGTCGTGTCCCTCCTCCAAAGCCCTCGGCCTGCTGGGTTTCTCTGCACGGTTCTTCCTGGTGGTGATGGAGTGCACCCAGAGTGGGAGATCCTTGCTGCACATGTGGAACCTGCAGGTGGCCGCCGTCCAGGTGTCTGCGGGTAAGTACAGCCACACCAGGCACATCTCCCACATCGACAGGGCGACTCGGCCCATTGTGAGCCATTCTCCCGGTGTCGCCTCAGACGAGGCCCAGACCCAGACCCAGGGAGAAGGCGGTCCCTCCACGCACAGGTCCACACCCAGAACCTCCAACCTTCTGAGTGCCTCCCGCCTTCAGTTGTCCGCTCAGAGGGTGTATAGCCAGGAGCTGGACCTACCTGAGGGTGTGGAGGTCAGCCGGGCTACTCCTGCTGCAGGTATGTTCCCGGTGCCTTCAGTTCAGTCAACAACAATATACATTCTTGATATGTTTATAAATGATGCCCCAATGGGAGTTCCTTTCCCACAAGTAGCTCAGATACATGACGAGGTCCAGCCCTCCATGTGCTACCCTTCTGAATTATATTGAAACAAATTGTTGATCTGGTGGATTTTTAAGTACTCCTTATCTGTTGTAGTTTAGTTGTTTTTTAGTATTCATTATTGATACCGGGCGTTTCGTGAGTGAATTCCCATGATACGTTGTCCTCGTTCTCACGTTTTGTGACAGGACACCTAAGCTCGTCCTCTCTACAGCCTGCGGGCCGAGCTCCCTACCTCCTTGCGACGTCCTGCTCCGACGACACGATCCGGTTCTGGAAGTGTCGGGTGTTGACGGGGTCGGGTGACCCGACGTACTCTTGGGAGATGTGGCCCCTGCTGGTGGAGACAGGCCTGGACACCTGCAGCGCGGTCAGGGTGCCGGGACGGCCTGTGGAGGTTAGCTGCTGCCACACCAGCCGGGTGGGCGTGGCGTACAGACGGCCGCGCCCCGGCCCTGCGGGCTTCTCCATGCACGTGGGCGTGTTCCAGTGCGAGTCCACTGGCGGATCCCGCTGGGAAGTGGAGCAGACGCTGGATCTCGAGGACGGTCTGTTCAGTGAGACCTGCCCGGAGACTGTCACCAGGAGCTCAGTCCACCTAGACTGGGTTTCCCGCGAGGACGGCTCCCACGTCCTCACTGTGGGTGTGGGGTCCAAGCTCCACATGTACGGGCCACTCTCTGGGAAACCACCTGAGCTTGGGCTCAGTGCTGAGGGTTGGAGGGAGAGCTCCGGAGAGCGCACCTCCTCTTCTCGGCTGGTCCTGCTCCGAACGGTGGACCTGGTCTCCTCTGTGGAGGGCTCCCTGCCTGTACCCGTGTCCCTGTCCTGGGTGCGAGACGGCATCCTAGTGGTCGGCATGGACTGCGAGATGCATGTGTACTCCCAATGGCAGCCGTCCAGGGCGGCCGACGCGGGCAGCGTCACCTCCCTGCCCGCTGCACCGTCCAAGAAGGGCCTGACCCGCTCCATGACCAGCCTGGTGCAGAAGCTGAGTGGCAAACGCACGGCGTACGACCTGCCTGCCGAGATGGAGGACTGCGGGCTGTTTGAGGAGGCGCACCACCTGTTTCCCACGCTGCCGCAGTACCATCCCGTCCAGCTGATGGAACTGATGGACCTGGGAAAGGTGCGGAGGGCCAAGGCCGTGCTGGCCCACCTGGTGAAGTGCATAGCCGGGGAGGTTGTGCCCATGGTGGATGAGGGGGGTGTCGGAGGCCAGGAGCGCCGCCTACGGGCGCTCAGCATCGGCGCGGGTGGCAGTGCCACCAGGGACCCCAAGGTGTTCGGTCGGAGTGAGGCCTCCGACTACACCGAGATCGACTCCATCCCGCCGCTGCCCCTCTATGCCCTGCTGGCAGCCGACGACGAGGACGGCGCCTCCACGGACGCCACGGCGGGGACGACGGCGGGTGCCGTGACCGACAGGCCGGGATCCAGACGGACAGACGCCTACGAAGAGCTGTTCCAGGCCGGCCTGGAGGCTGACCTCATGGACAGCGACCGAGAGGACGCGGGGGCGGAGATCATCGACCTGTCCCGCTACAGTCCCACCTTTTTCGGGCCGGAGCACGCCCGGGTTCTGTCCAGCCACCTGATGCACTCGAGCCTGCCAGGCCTGACGCGGATGGAGCAGATGTCCCTCATGGCCCTCGCCGACACCATCGCCACCACCAGCACCGACTTTGGTGACAGCCAAGGTGAGCGGCTAACCACGAGCTTTACTTGAGTAAAAGTCAAAATGGAAGGACACATTTCATGTATCATGTCACAAAGTTACACTTTACACCACCGCACACAGCTGGCAGTAGTTGGAGCAGTTAGGACAGTGATTTGATTGTCGTACCACTGCATTATAATTTCTTAGCCGATTCATTTTTTTGCCTTGGGTTATTACTGTAGTAAGACTTGGATTTGCAATGTTCCTGTCACAAACCCTCTGGTTTGACCACCATGCCTCCTGCTGACCTCACTGTGGTTTGTGTGTTGTGTATTGACCCCCTCTAACTCAGCTGGGGGCGAGACTCTGGATGAATGCGGTTTGAAGTTCCTGCTGGCGGTGCGACTGCACACCTTCCTGTTGACCTCCCTGCCCCCGGCCCATCGCACACGGCTGCTCAGCCAAGGTGTGTGTCTGAATGGGGTTGTGCTGTGGAATCGCTATGACTTTAGCTCTTCACATGACGTCCCTTGTGGATCTGACACCACACCAATCACAGTCACAATCTATAATTTACATATCCCTCATCCTACAGCTGCTTTTCTCTGGCCAATCGACATTCGTCATTGTTGGCGCACACAGGAGAGGAGAGTGTTTGGCCATAATGAGTATGAATCATGTAAATTGTTCGGTGCCTGGCTGCAAGGCACACAATGTTTCTATGAAGTCTTCCAAAAGCCCTGTCTTTGCTCTTGCTTTGGCAGAAATGTATTTACAGCAGTGATCAAGTGCCGGTGCACTCTAATCTGATCCTGCTTCTGTGAACATTTTTCATTGGACGGAATCTAAGTAATGCAGACTACTGACTTTGCTACAAGCGTGATCCTCTGACCAGGTGCTGTCCCGTTGACATTGCACCTGGCAGAAAACAATCACGAAAGTAAGTGGCTAGCTAAGTAAAATACATGTCATTGAGATTACAAGCTACATTCAGTAGTGCCTGTTACGTTAAAGTAATTGGCCATCAGTTGGACAAAATAATCCAATGAAATTTCAGCGAAAGTGGTGCAGCGTGGATCGTTGGTAAGGAGGAGGGTGATCAGTGTTCAGACTTGTATTTATCTGTGTGTGCCTGGAACTTAAAAAGCACTTCAGGCAGCTCTTGGTTGAGGACCAGTCCAGTCACTCGTCTGATTACACCCCTTTGCGCGACGAGCAGCCCGCTTTCAGCGGATGGAACGAGAATGGACCCCTGCGATCCGAACCTGACCTCCCTGCGTTTCTCCACCAATCACCGCACAGGGTTGTCCACGTGTCACTTTGCCTGGGCGTTCCACTCGGAGGCGGAGGAGGAGCTCCTGAGCATGCTCCCTGCCCTGCAGAGGGGCGATCCTAGCTGGTCAGAACTGCGTGCCATGGGGGTCGGCTGGTGGCTGCGGAGCACGAACCGTTTACGCAGATGCATGGAGAAGGTGGGTCTGCAAACCCCATCTGCCCTCGCCTGCAGAAGTTTATCTTTCATTCAGTTTCCCGTTATGTATGTGAAAAGCAGTCACCGGGTTTAGTTCTTTCAAATGTTTTTGGACCAATGAATCAGTTAATGTGTTGTGATAAATGAAATGTACAACGTTCTTGTCAATGCAAATCGCCACAAAGCTTCACCTCTTTTTTCTAAAAGGTTGCAAAAGCAGCTTTTCAAAGGAACAACGATCCCCTGGATGCCGCCATCTTTTATTTAGCCATGAAAAAGAAAGCTGTTGTCTGGGGATTGTACAGGTACGTACTGGAAACGTTTGTTGTTAAGAAAAAAATAAATATAACTTGAAACAAAAAGGATGTGTCTATTCTCAAACGATCAAAGATGTGTCTGAAAAGTGAGCTGTCTGGAACATTTTAACGAGACCCCTCGCCCTCGATGTACTCAGGTCCCAGAAGAACGCAAAGATGACGGCGTTCTTCAGTAACAACTTCAGTGAGGACCGCTGGAGGAGGGCGGCCCTGAAGAACGCCTTCTCCCTGCTGGGGAAGCAGCGTTTCCAGCAGTCAGCTGCCTTCTTCCTGCTGGCAGGGTCACTGAAGGACGCCGTGGAGGTACGCCCCCCACCCGTGTGTGTGTGTGTGTGTGTGTCTATATCTATAGTCTAATCTATAGTATATAATGTTATAAGTGAATCCCTGGTCTACAGGTGTGCCTTGAGAAGATGCAGGACCTCCAGCTAGCCCTGGTTATCTCCCGGCTGTACGAGTCCGAGTTTGAGAACTCCACCATATACAAGCTGATCCTGCAGAGGCGGGTGCTGGGCCATGAGAGCCAGGTCCCGGTCCACTCAGACCCCTTCCTGCGCAGCATGGCCCACTGGATCCTGGAGGACTACAGCCAGGCTTTGGACACCCTGCTGGCACAGCCTGCTCCGGACCAAGGTGGGAAGCGGAGGGCTGACAGCCGTACGGACTCGTCGTGCTCGTGACGCGGCCATGACGCCTGTTCTGTTTGTTTCAGGCACGTCTGCCCCGTCTCCAGCTCACCCCGAGGTCTTCAACTTCTACATCTTCCTCCGTACCCACCCGCTGCTGCTGCGCCGTCACTTCCTATTGCCGGGGAAGTCCGCCAACAGAGCGTGCCTGACAGCCGAGGGCCGCCCAGCGGACTCCATCAGCCTGATGGAGAGGAGGCTGTTCTTCACCGCGGCCTACGCCCACTTCCAGGCCGGGTGCCCAATGCTGGCCCTCGAGGTCCTCTCCAAAATGCCCAGGGTCATCAGGAGGTCCAAACCGCAAGCCTTTTCCCTGACGACCGGGGAATCTCCCATGTCCGGCGACGCTAAGCCGGACAGGGCCATGGAGATGGACTGGTCCCAGTCGGCAGTCAATGGGTACGAGTCGGTGGAGGACAGCCTCTCCAACAGCCAGTCGGACTCTGCGCTCAGCTTTGACTGGAGCCAGCCCTCAGCCAGCATGCCTGACGAGCCTCTGGAGCTGAAGTGGGACAGCCAGTCGGAGGACGAGGAGTCTGGTCTGGCAATGAAGAATGTCAGTGCGGAGAACAGCGGCGTGTTCCGGGATGCCGCCGCCGCCACCGACTCTTCCCCGCTGGTGGAGGGGGACGTGATCAGACCCTCGGAGGATGTCCTGACGGCCCAGCTGAAATTCGTGGCCTGCCTAAAAATTCTCACGGCCGAGCTGAGGACGCTGTCGACCGGCTGCGAGCTGGACGGGGGGAAACTGCGTCACCAGCTTTGCCAGTGGCTGGAGAGGGAGGTGGACGCGCTGCGAAGAAGCTGCGGTTACAATGCCGACCACCTGGGGGCGACGGAGGGCACTGGCACCGATGAGGGCAGCCCCATAGAGGTCCGGCGACAGCGCAGGCGATGGCTGCGCAGGAACCAACCCCTGCTGCGCATGTTCCTCAGCTACTGCAGTCTCCACGGGTCCCATGGCGGCGGCCTGGCCTCGGTCCGCATGGAGCTCGTTCTGCTCCTGCAGGAGTCGCAACAGGTGCGCCTTCCTGCCTGTCTGTCTGTGTGTGTCTCTGAGCGATTGGTGTGTGTATGTGTGTGTGTTTCATTGATCTGTGTTCTCGCAGGACGATGCGGCCCAGATCCAAGTCAGCCCTGCCCCACCAAAGTCCTCCGTCCCTCTTCTGCTGGCATGCACGGCCAGTGCCAAAACGGTGGTCACCAATCCCATCATGCACCTGACAAACCTCACCCACGACATCCTTCACACCATCAACGCTCTGGACTCGCCCCCGCATCCCAGCATTGTTAACAACAAGGTCAGTCTCTTCTCTGTGGCCAAAGGCTTCCATTTACCCCGCAGAAACCAAATGCAAATTTACCTGCATTCATCTGGCATAGTTATTTATTCAGTTAGTTTATGAAGGATTTTGGAGGAACCAAGGGACTGGGTTTTCACTACTTTGATGTTATTCATTAGCCAAACTTGTGTTGGGGGGTGGGAGGGTGGGAGAGACGGCTACTCCGGTATCTGACAGTCCCTGGCGTCTTCTTTTGTAGATCTACGTGATGCACACCCTGGCCGCCTCTCTGTCCGCCTGCATCTACCAGTGTCTATGTGACGGCCACAACCTTAGGTGAGAGCCACAAGTGGCTTCATTTATCAAGATTTAATAAAGCAACCAGCAATCTCTCAATTACTCCATTAAGTCATGCGTGATTTATAGAAAGATAATTGGGCTGTGGGGTTAGTTATCGCCACAGGGAGCATGCAGTAGTACAGCGTAGTAGTGAGCTAATTGCAGGCTTGGACAGCATTGTACTCTTACTAAACAAATTTGTTGAGAAATGTTGCCATGTAAATTGACTCCCTTGGTATCTGACATTCTGTGAAATGACAAACTCTGTAGCGGCAGTCTAGTGCCTGCCGGCGAGTTTTCCTGTCCGCCTGTGAATAAGGAGTTTTCCCACATTGGGGAAAAACTCTCGGCATTTTCTGACCACTTTACAGTAGGTCGCAGTAGAGATCTGTCTGAATGTGAATCCTCTCAAAGGGGTTCAGCAAAGCCCTCTCTGAGGCTCCTGGTCATGCCCCCGGGCTCACTTGCGTGTAATACCAGTAATTACAGTAATGAAACGACTCCACCGGTGTTGAAACTCCTGTGCCTATGGCTGCATGTTACAGCTTTCCCAGGTTTTTCATTTATTCTCCCAC
This sequence comes from Hiodon alosoides, assembly GCA_025775065.1. Classification (NCBI taxonomy): domain Eukaryota; kingdom Metazoa; phylum Chordata; class Actinopteri; order Hiodontiformes; family Hiodontidae; genus Hiodon; species Hiodon alosoides. Next base: position 52,009 of record JAOYSI010000007.1, read on the forward strand.
TCGTTCTCATTGTAATCCCGTGTGAATGTTGACTGCAGTTTCCTGTGTTCCTCAGTCGCGTGAACCAGTTCACAGGTATCGTCTACAAGAGCTCGCAGCAAGCGCCAGTGCGAACTTTGAGCATGGAGGAGCCTGTCCTGCCCAACACGTCGCCAGCGCAGTGGCCAGGTACGCGCCCCTCGCACACTGCCCGGGTACGCGCCCCTCGCACACTGCCCGGGTACGCGCCCCTCGCACACTGCCCGGGTACGCGCCCCTCGCACACTGGCCGGGTACGCACCGCGGCCAGGTACGCACCCCTCGCACCGCGGCCAGGTACGCACCCATCGCACACTGGCAGGGTATGCACCCCTCACCCCCCTCGCACCGCGGCCAGGTACGCACCCCTCGCACACCTTGCACTGCGGCCAGGTAGGCAACCCTCACACCCCTCACACCGCGGCCAGGTACGCACCCCTCGCACCATGGCTGAGTACGTACACGTCTCCAACACAGTGGCGTACACGTCTTCAGCACAGTGGCACGGTACATACCCCTACCCCACATAACAAAGTTCATCCCAGTGTGTATGAATGCTCATTTACATAGTTTGTGCACTTTAAAGAAGCATTTACATTTTGATATCAATGAACTCCTGGTTCCACACAGTGTGATACGTGTCTCCTCGGACAGCGTACCTTGATGTTGTCGGATCTTGCAGGGATTGGGGCCCTGATCCGGCTCCTGAACTCGGCGGGTGAGGAGACCCAGCCCGGCCTGACGGTGCTGCTGTGCGAGGTCCTGACTGCCGTGTTCGTCAGTCTCTTCGTGCATGGCCTGGCCACGCACTCCAGCAACGAGCTGTTCCGCATTGTGGCTCACCCGCTCAACAGCAAGCTGTGGGTAGCCGTTTTTGGCGGGGGTGCCCGCGTTCCCGTCGTGGAAAAGCCGAGCCCCGTGAAGCTGCCCTCAGGTGCGTTTGCATGGTCCCATTTGGTTTAGGTTTTTTTTAAACCAGATCTGAAGCAGAAAACCTCTGTATTCTGTATTTCTGTACACATTTCTGTATTTGTCTCGCATACGTTTCTGAACAGTTTTGGTTAGTGTGTATTAACGGTGGTATTTGTCCGGCTGTCCGTTTAGTCTCGTCCATTGCAGATGAGACGGATAGGAAACAAAAGCGCTTCAGGTTACTTTCGTCAAGGAGCGCCTCAGCGGAGAGTGCACAGGGTCCCCCGACCCCCACAAGCCCCGGGCCGGTAGTGGAGCAGGGAGCGTCCATTTTCAAGGAGGAGTTTGTCCCACCTGAGCTCAGCATTTGGGACTACTTCATCGCAAAGGTGTCCTCTTCTGCCACGCCCCGCCACACTGACACCTTCTCCTCGCCAGGCCCCGCCACACTGACGCATTCTCCTCGCCAGGCCCCGCCACACTGACGCATTCTCCTTGCCACGCCCCGCCACACTGACACCTTCTCCCCGCCACACTGACGCATTCTCCTCGCCAGGCCCCGCCACACTGACGCATTCTCCTCGCCACGCCCCGCCACACTGACACCTTCTCCCCGCCACGCCTCGCCACACTGACACCTTCTCCCCGCCACGCCTCGCCACACTGACACCTTCTCCTCGCCACGCCCCGCCACACTGACACCTTCTCCTCGCCACGCCCCGCCACACTGACACCTTCTCCCCGCCACACTGACACCTTCTCCTCGCCACGCCCCGTCACACTGACGCCTTCTCTTCGCCACGCCCCGCCACACTGACGCATTCTCCTCGCCAAGCCCTGCCACACTGACACCTGCTCTTCACCGAACCATGCCATGACACCTGCTCCTCGCCTGCAAAACACCAATACCTACTCCTCACCACACCACACTTACCTATTTTCTCTCTCCGGTTTCCCTGTAGCCTTTTCTTCCGCCGTCTGAGAGCAGGTTGGAGTACGATTCAGAAGAAAGTCAGGAGAGTGAGGATGAGGATGATGACGAAGATGTTTATGACTCGGATGGACCCCTTCAAGAACACTGCAATCCCAGTTCTTACAGGTGGAGAGAGGAGGGAGTCTGTTCCTCCATGTCTCCGCCCATGTTGTCCTGACAATGTTTAAGTGATAACGTCTCCGTTGTCCTTCCCCAGCTGGTGTCTTATGCGTCTGGCAATGGTGCAGCTGGTGCTCTTCAACTTGAAGTCCTTCTACCCAATGGCAGGTCATGACCTCTTAGGTAACGTCCACACAACCATTTCACAGGAAGTTGTCTGCATGCCACCTTCACTAGAACCGGGGTTCACAATCCTGGTCCTGGAGGCCTACAGGCTATGCGGGTTTTGTTGTTCTTATTCTGGAATTATCTGACATTTTAAAGTTTTAAATAGTAAAAAAAATCTTGGAACAAAAGCTTTGTTGGATGTGTGTTTGACAGTGGAAAGATAAATTAAAGTAATGACATTTAAAAAATGTATTTTGTTGTCCTTAAACTTAAACTGGTAGTGTTGGTAATACTGAACTGAACGGAACTGGTGATTTAAATGACTTATTTTATCAGGCTTGGAATAGTCATTAATTGCAATAATTAAGTATCTTCAGTTAACTTGGTTATACATTTAAAATGAAAACGTAAAACTACAAGTTTTAACACCTATAACAGGTATGTCTCAAAAAGCTCAAGGCAGATAATGGTGAGGCCAGTTTTCCGTGAACAACTTGGCCTCACCTAATTAAGTAGTTGATTCCCCAGAACCACGATTAGCACAGTGGTACAGTTAGATCTGGGAAGAATGTGAAACATTTATTAGTTCCGGGTTTACCCAGAATAACTTGATGAACATTATGGGTTATTCCCAGGTAGTTTAACCTGGTGGGTTTTTTTGTTTGTTTTTGCTGTCGTTGCCCTTTTACCGACTGTGACCGTGTGTTGCAGACCTCCCTGTCGGCTCCCCACTCTGTCACTCTGTGCTGAAAACCCTGCAGCGCTGGGAGCAGCTGCTGCTAAAGAGGCTGGAGATTTTTGGGGGGGCGCCAGCCAAGTACATCTCATCGCACCCACTGGACGCGCCCCCCTCAGCTGGCCCCGCCATCCTCCGCCACAAGGCCCTGTTTGAGCCGTCTAACACCCCCTTCAGGTGCGCCACCGCCGCCCGCGGTTCAGACTGCCAGTTGTGCTGCTCTGTGAGAAAACGGCGGTGTTCGCACGCGTTCGTACGCTTGCGCTGCAGTAAACGCGCTTGCGTGTATGCCGGCAGGTCGACCCGCCATTCCGCTCAGCCGGTCAGGAGGCTGTGGCAGTACCTGGTCAAGCGTGAGGAGGTGCAGGACACCTTCATCCGCAACATTTTCACCAAGAAGCGCCATCAGAACGAGGTACCAGCTAAAACCAACCCTCCACACACCGCCCTGAACCCCACCCCTTATAGGAATTAGAAGTTCCGTCCATGACAGGGAGAAGGTGACAGAAGTACCTGGTGAACGACTGCATCCAGGGGTTTTGGAACCTCTGCACCGATTTATTTAGCTTGTGAACTTCTGTAGATTGCACATAATTCATTCATTTAGAGCGCTAATAGAACAGATCAAACTTGACAGCCATTTGGCTCCATTTTCACACAGCTTCACAAACTGCCATTTGTAGTAAATAAATCATAATTTGATATTTTAAAAGATGAATATGGTAACACCTCAAATATGTTTACTTTATCTATTACAAACCGTTTTTAATACTTTTTCCATAGTTATTGCTGATAATGGTACTATTGAGCTAAGCATATCTGTATTTATATACACACACACACACGTGCTCACATATCATGTCTGTTATTGTTTTCAAGACTAAATAAATATCATTCAGCTGAAGTATCTGAACAAATACTTCAGTATTTCAGTTCAGAATTCCTTGGGAAACAAGAGAGTGAAGGTGTTCTCATTCAGGCGAGAATACCTTTTATCTGTGTCTGCTCTGTTGCATCAGTTCCTTCCTTTATTATTGTAATCACATTTTTATTTGTGTATAACTTCTAACACTTTTTTTTTTTTTTTTGGTGAATCAGATTAATATAATTACATGTAGGATGGAAAGGTCACATTGGTTGTACCGTATTTTGAAGTTTGAAGCGTTCTCCTCAGCTGTAAACAGAAGTGCAGGAACGCACCCCCCTAACAGTGAACAGTCAGATGTGTGGCTCAGTATAGAGTAAACCCCTTAGCAGCTTATGGGAGGAGATTGGCTGACACCCTGAAAACCTCTAACAGAAAGTGGCAGCGAAGTTGAAATTCAGGACGCAAACGTTCAAAGTAAAAGTTTTTGGAATTTAGAATAGTTGGGACTGTATTAGTGCCGACCCTCCCAGTTGAACTTCTTTATTAACCCTTTCTGTTAATACAGGAAGGAGGCTGTACAACGTTTACGCCTTGCCTTCAAGTGCCCTGTCCGTCTCCACACGCCACACAGTTTTCTTATATTAAACGTTAAGCATATGTGAGAAGTAAGCGACGATCGGCCCCTCTGTTGCCAGACGTAATGTAAAAAGCCTGCTTTAGCAAATTGGTCTCGGTGAAAGAATACTCCTGAGTGAATAATGAATTGGCCAGTGGGCTGCTGTTCTAGGTACAGCGCTCTGTCGCGCTGGCCGGTCCCGTTTAAATCTCGGCTGCTGCTGTGCTATGTGCTAGACAAGGCTGCATTTCACTCCGAGGAAATGAGAGGGTTTGAACGGGAATGGCCCTTGTATATCCCCGAGTACAGGTTTGGATAAGATTTTTGAGGAAGCCCAAAGGCAGATGTAACCCTTAGCTGTTGAGGTGAAGGCACTTAGCGTTTACAGCTGAGGAGAGCCGTAAACTGCAGGCTTTTTGCTTTGAATGAATGTTTCACTGGCTGCGTTTTTGTCAGGTCAGAAAATGGTTGGGGGTAGCTTAATTGTTTGATTGTTAGATGTGACCATCCGTCTCATTGATTGTCGTAAATAGAAGCTGAAATCCTAAAATATAAATGTTTTATTTTCTGTTTGGATTTTTTTTTCTGATTATCCCTTTTTTTTTTTTTTTTCGATTAACAAACAATTGCAGCCCACTTCTGAATTGAATGTTTACTGTAGAACTCACCAATGGTCTGATTTTTAACAGTTTAATTCTGCGTTTCAGTGTCTTATTGACTGTGCATGATTCACTCCATGTTCTCTGTCTGTCTTGTGGACACTCGAATGATATAAGGCGGTAAAGGAGCACAATGAAAGTTTCAGAAATTCTGTGACGGAGGAACCTAGCATCAACCAGGTACTGCTTGTCGTATAAAGCTGAAGGGGTGGGTCTAAATGGGGTCATCATTTTCCCTTAAACTGTGTTTTATCTAACTCTGGGGTTGTTTTGCAAACAGCCTTCCTGATTCAGAGGAACCCAACGATCAGACCATTCCTTCAGCTTTTTAAACATTTAAGCAATTTAAAGAGAATGTACATCACGTAAATCAGTGTAAAGGAAAGGTGAATATTTTCTGTTTTGAAAAACAATGTAGCTGTAACGATATAATGCTGTGGAATGATGTGGAAAAATGATCAGTTCACCGCCGCCGCCATGTCAAATTTAATATTAAACCTTTCCAAGTACATACAGTCAGTGCACATTTATTTTGTAACTAGATTTGAACTGGTCATGTCCCTTGTCCACTGACCGCTGTTTCACCTGTTCACAGCATTTTACCGTTTAAACCTCACACTCCCTAATTTTGCTCTATTAATATCACTTACTAACTACTGTTTGTGTTAATTTCTAATTTAGTAAGTGATGTATGTGTGTTTGTATTGACACCTCAATTAGGTTGTGGATCCATATTTCCGCTCTGAGGGTGTTCTTTAGCCAATTTCAAGGGTCAGCGCAGGGTTTAACTTTGACCCCTTTGGGTTCTGTGTTAATACAGATCGAGTCTGACCTGGGATACCCAGGGGGCAAGGCCCGCATCATCCACAAAGAGTCGGACATCATCACAGCGTTCGCCATCAACAAGGTAGCAGTGCCGCGCCAAGCCGAAACTACACCAATCGCCAGTGTTGGTATATTTGTTCACATGAGACCAAGAGAAGCTGAGCACAAGGGTTGCTTTTTGTCTCCCCCCTCCCCTCACAGGCCAATCGCAGCCCTCTTTCTCTCCCCTCCCCGCACAGGCTAATCACAGGCCAATCGCTGCCCTCTCCCCCCCTCCCCTCACAGGCCAATCGCAGCCCTCTCTCCTTCCCCTCACAGGCTAATCGCAACCCTCACAGGCCAATCACAAGCCAATCGCAACCCTCTCTCCCTCCCCTCGCAGGCCATTCGCAACCCTCTCCCCCTCCCTTCACAGGCTAATCACAGGCCAGTTGCAGCCCTCTCC
>JAOYSI010000007.1:58448-71439 GCA_025775065.1 Hiodon alosoides
TACCCGGCAGCCCCCGCGAGGGTGGCTAGAGTCCCTAGCAACGGGGAGACGCATTTCGCCATCCCCGTTACAATATCTTATACAGTAGAGTAATATTTTTTTTAAATAAATCTTCCTAGTAACGGTTACCTACTAAGGAGACTTGGTTAAATGCAGAGATCTAGCTATTGAACAACGATCTTTAATATTGGGCAAAGAAGAGGTCACAGTGGAGGGTTTAATGTAATATTATTGATCTTAATTAACATTAGATATGAAATGGCTTTTAATAACGGAATTACTTGTTTGGTCCTCTGCAATATAATTTAAATGTCACACTGAGTAAACTTACTATCTAGTAAAATTATTTATGCTTATTTTAATTCTGTTACTAGATTGTGTGTCTAACAGATATACTATCCCACACAAGTTTTAGCCAAGCGTCGGAATGTGCTGTTGAAAATTTCACAAATGGCGTGGCTGTGTTCTGCATTTTTGTTAAACGGCTGTATTACACCGGTGTGGGGAGAGAGCCGGGAGGAACACGGGGACCCTGAAAGCAATTGGAAGCTATTTTAGCCCGTCCGTCCCTCTGAGAGTTTTCCGGAGTGAGCGCATTAAATTAGATCTCCCGCTGCATTGAAATGTATGGGAGTGGAGAAAACCCAGCGCGGGCCGCCCGTGCGCTGCTCCCCTGGGGATGGGGTCCGAGCCCCAGCCTGTTAACCAGTTTGCTTGCCCTTATTTGTCATTTTATCCCAGCTGCCGAGAGCGGTTAGCACCCAGGCGCTGAGCGGCGCGGGAATATTGAGGATAGTAAACAAAGCCGCCGACGCTGTCAACAAAATGACAATCAAGATGAATGAATCGGATGCGGTAAGGACTGCTTTTTGGACCTGGAATAATGAGACGAATTAATGAGCCTCTCGGCTTGAGTCCTGAGATTGTGCCTGTGAGGAGGACCAGAGGAGTACAGCAGGTGCCCAGAAAGAAGCCCTGTGCAGTTTTGTCTTTTATTGTTTGACATCAACCAGTTTATTGCATCAACCAGTTTATTGCTTATTGCATTATTATTTGATACCTCAATGGCCAAAAGTAATCTTTTTAAACAATTTCCATCCTGTTACAACGGTTTCATCTATAGATTTGTTCTGTCCAAGAATGTTTCATTTGATCATCTTTTCCCATGACACTTTTGACATTAATGAATCTGTTTTAAATGTAATCATGCAGCCTTTATACTCCTGATTGTGTCGAGTTGCTTCATTGTGACATTGAATGTGTGTTTGCTTGCTGATGTTTGACCCATTGATTTGTGTGTCTTTGTTCTGACCTTTGACCTTGGTTTTTGTGTGTTTGTTCGCCAAACTTTGACCCAGTGGTTTGTGTGTATGGTGAGCTTTGACCCAGTGGTTTGTGTGTATGGTGAGCTTTGACCCAGTGGTTTGTGTGTATGCCGACCTTTCACCCAGTGGTTTGTGTGTATGCCGACCTTTCACCCAGTGGTTTGTGTGTATGCCGACCGTTGACCCAGTGGTTTGTGTGTATGCCGACCTTTGACCCAGTGGTTTGAGGAAAAGCAGCAGCAGTTTGAGAACCTGGACCAGCAGCTGAGGAAGCTGCACGCCAGTGTCGAGTCCCTGGTCTGCCATAGGAAAGGTAATCCTTCTCCGGCGTCCATTTGACTGCCACAGCTGTGTTGGGTCCCACTCAAATTCTCTAATTCTCGCCTGAATTCAGCCCCACCCGTAATCCCCCTGGCCCAGTAGTTGCATGTATAGGTTGAAGAGTAAAGAGACCTAAGACTTAACCCTGTGGAACATCATCGGTCACCATTTTTCTCAAATCGGAATCTATCTGTTAAGTATGACCAAAACCAGGAAAGAGAACTTCCTTTAATACCAACATTGCTTTCAAGCTAATTCAAAAGGATCTGGTGGTCAATAGTGCCAAAGACGGCACTAAGGTCAAGAAGAACTAGGATATTGTTATCCATATTGACAACTTTAATAAGTGCTGTCTCTTTACTATGACCTTCATTAAAAGCCTGACCGTGGCATCTCATAGATATTAATGCATTCTAGAAAAGCTGTTAACTGTTGACAGTTGAATGCTGAAGTAAGTTCAGTACTATACAAAGCAAGTATGTTACAATTTATTTTTTTATTATTCCAGCAGACATTCTGTGGTGATATGATGAGTATAGTCAAAGTGTCTCTCTCCTGCCCTTACTCATCCTCTCTCTCTCTCCCGCTCTCCCTCTTCTGCTTCCTCTTTCTCCCCCCTACTCCTGACTCACAGAGCTCTCAGTGAACACAGCCTCATTCGCAAGGAGCGCAGCGATGTTGGGTAACTCTGAAGACCACACGGCGCTGTCCCGGGCACTGTCCCAGTTGGCGGAGGTGGAGGAGAAGATTGACCAGCTGCACCAGGAGCAGGCTTATGCTGACTTCTACCTGTTCTCAGAGTTGCTGGGCGACTATGTCCGGCTTCTCACGGCCGTCAAGGTGTGCTGCAGTCAGTGTGGCGATCAACAACATTCAATTTTATTTTATAGTGTTGTGGTCTTTGTGAAGGCAATGGGCTTATCTTGGTGTTGGCTACACTGGGGGATAACTATTTTAATATACACTTCATTGCCAAATGTACATGTACACCAATTCAAATTAGTGGATTTGTCTATTTCAGCCACACCCATTGCTGACGGGTGTATAAAAGCGGGCGCACGGCCATGTAGTCTCCCATAGACAAACATTGGCACTAGAATGGCCCATACTGGAGAGCTCAGAGTGGCACCAGCCTTTTGTCAAATTTCTGCCTTGCTAGAACTGCCCCCAGTCAAGTGCTGTTGATGTGAAGTGGAAACATCTAGAGGCAACAATAGCTCAGCCGCAAAGTAGACCACACAAGCTCATTGAACTGAATTATTGAACTCTATAGCAGTAGAAACACATTCTCTGGAGTGATTAATCATGCTTCACCATCTGGCAGTCTGGCGGCCTAATCAGGGTTTGGCAGATAGGAAAATGCTACCTGCCCAATTATTTTGTTTGGTGGAGGAGGAATAATGGTCTGGGGTTGTCTTTCATGGTTTGGTCTAGGCCCTTTTTTCTAGTGTAGAGAACTTAATCCTACAGTGCTTCTCTGCTTCCAACTTTGTGGCTGCAGTTTTTGGTAAGACCTTTCCTATTTCAGAATGACAATGTCCATGTGCACAAGGCAAGGTCCATACAGAAATGGTTTGTCGAGATTGGTGTATAAGAACTTGACTGGCCTGCAAACCATATCGAAAATATTTAGGATGAATTGGAATGCCGACTGCTAGCCAGGCCTAATCACCCAACATCAGTGCCCAACCTCACTTGTGGCTGAATCGAAGCAAGTCCCTGCAGTAATGTTACAATATCTAGTGGAAAGCCTTTCCAGAAGAGTGGAGGCTGTTATAGCAGCAAAGGGGGACCAACTCCATATTAATGCCCATGATTTTCGAATGCAACGTTCGACATGCAGGTGTCCACTTACTTTTGGCCTTGTAGTGTACTTTAAATTTAGGGAATATTTGGTGCATTTACAGAAAAGTAGAATTGCAGAGGCATAGTTTTAAAAATACAGGGTGATGAGCGAGTAGCTTGCTTTCCTGAATACCAATGTAATTGGCTTTCTGCTGTCTAATGTCTTTCCTGCTGTGATGTCAGGGACAACGTTTTATTCATGGTGCTGGAAAACCTGGTGAACCTTAAATATTCCATCTTTGCTGCTAGTCACATCTGTGTATTGGTTAAACTAACAAAGACGCATATAATGGCCGCAGGGCGTGTTTGACCAGCGGACGAAGACCTGGTCCAAATGGCAGGATGCTCAGGTGATGCTGCAGAAGAAGAGGGAGGCGGAGGCCAAACTGCAGTTCGCCAATAAACCGGACAAGCTGCAGCAGGCCAAGGATGAGATCAGAGAGGCAAGATACACACGTTAATGCACACACATGTGGGCACACAAACGCACACACCGCTGCAGGCCTAGAACGTGATCAGCGATCAAGAAAGGCAAGACACACACACATGTGGGCGGGCACACACACACACACACACACACACACACACACACACGGCTAAGAACGAGATCATAGAGGAAAGATGCATGCTTGCATACACATACACATGCGGGGCACACACATACACACGGCTGCAGGCCAAGAATGAGATCATAGAGGAAAGATGCATACATACACACGCATATGGGCGTGTGCGCACACACACAGGTTGTAACTGGTTTACAATTTAATTTTATTTACAAAGAACATTTTAATACATTTTTTCAAATAAAATGTACTAATATAAGGTGGATTTCACTACCTTTGGGGGAGATTTCATTTTGGTAAGCTTCCCATACTTAAGTTTGGCACATGTGAGAGGATCATGTTAAAACATGTGGTGGACAATGCATGACATTAGAACAAGCATGCAGTTAAGTCCGATGTACGCTTGCCGTGCCATTTCAGCTCTCTTATCGGACTACCTGCTTCTCCACTTTGGGCCGTGCAAACCGAAAGTAGCGGAACACATTCCATGGCTACGTCACTGTTCCGCTCTTAAATCATCGCAGTTCCCATAATTCCTACAGCTTGTGTCCTGGTCCAACTTTGCTTCATTTTTATTCTTTTTCCCTCCCCATAGCAGGATTACAAAAAAGGTGGCCTCTTACACCTGTGACAGGGCCTTTATGGAAGAAACCAGTTTCCTTTGGTTTTAATTCTCCTTTCACCAATAGTTACATGTAGTGGTCATCGACTGGCGGTGTTATGTTTGGATTACCAGCAGACACTTTTTAAGTATTTCTTGCTAGTTAGCTATGAGTGCTGATGTTTAGGCAAGCAGACTGAGAAACAAGTTTAATGGTTAACTACCGGCTAATGGGTTTAATCTTTAATGTGAAAGTGTGCATAACCTCTTTGTTGCATTACAGTGCAGAATTTCATTTTATGGGTTCTCTCCTATGTCATGCATTAAACTTAAGCTTTTATACTGGAAGTAATACCCAGAACGTTTTCTAAGATTTTCATTGCATACAGTAGCGTAGACATAATGGATGGAAACCTTTGATCACTTGTGCAAAACTTCAGTTAACTCATTTGTTTATGTTTTAATTATGTTGAGCAAAAAGCATTTTCAGCCTCTTTTAATTTCTGCATTTTCCCTGCCATGCCACACAAAGGAGATTGAGGAGGTAGGAATCTCAGGGTTGCTTTTCCCTTCTTTTCTTTTTCCTTCCTAGCACTCACTTCCTTTGTTCCACTCAACTGCATTCATTCCAGTGGCCAAGTATCGCGTGGGCCTGTTTGCTTCCAGGGAAGGTGGTTAAAACCCTCACACCCCTGTCACGGAGTAGACATTGAAGTTGTTATACAAAAGGTTATCCTGTCCATGCCGTACAAATATTGTAGGCGTGTGACCGTTCTCCTTCACTCCGTGCCATGTGAGTGCCGCACCATGTGAACATTCTCCTTAACACAGTCCCCTGCGATCCTTACCCTCCTTCACCAAAATGAGTGCAGCCTTCGTGACCAGTATCCATGGCTAGTTTTGGTCGAGGAGCCATTCCATGGCCTTCGTGTTAACTCTCCGTTCTGCTTTCTGCAGAAGCTTGAGTTTTCATTTTCTTGCTCACTCTGAACTCGGCAACCGGGGTTATAACCCGTTTACTTCAGGCGTGTAAAGCATAGGGTTGGATCGAATGAGAGCCCTAGATGGCTCTCACCTTCTTTAAGAGTAAAATTTATTGGGTTTTTTTGGTTAGGGATGGTCCTGGGGAATTCAAAAGAACATGGCAGATTTAAATTAAAATAACAATGATACCATTAGTCGCACTACATAAAAGGCCATCCTTGTCTCATTGAAGTCATTCCAGATTCCAGGTGGTTTACTTTTCTATTTATCCTGTGACATGTGCTGTGGGTGTTAGCTAGAGGTTGGGATGAAGCTGTCTTTAGGCATTGTACACTTACTCCCTCCCCTTGGGAACTCACTGTGCACATGTGAGTAAGATCTAATTCTGATATGCAATTGGACTTTCCGTCTTTACAGTGGGAGGCCAAAGTCCAGCAAGGAGAGAGAGACTTCGAGCAAATCTCCAAAACCATTCGCAAAGAAGTGGGCCGGTTTGAGGCAAGTGCAGTGCCTGTGGTCATCACTACTGTTCCGGAATGGACTTCATATCTCCACTTTAATTTTTCTTTCAAGTCCTGTTTCTTTTTCACTTTTAAAGTTTCATACCGTATGCTAATTTTGTACCACAAAATTTAAATAATATTAATACAGGGTGGCAATATCTGGGTGTTTTTTTTTTTGTTTTTTTTTTAAGCTAAAATTACATTCATTGTGTTTTGTATGTCCCAGGATGAAAGAAGAAAGAAAAAAAATTGTTGGTTTTTCGTAGCTTTTTAAACTGATATTTACTGGTCTATTTCAACTTATGTAGACATTCCGTTGTTAACATGATGTGTATTGTTTCTGTAGAACCAGGGTTTTGTACCATGTTTTTTTTTTAATGACATTTAAAAAAATAAAATAATTCTCACTATTACTCTGTTCACAGAAAGAGAGAGTGAAGGACTTCAAAGTGGTTATCATGAAGTACTTGGAGTCGCTAGTGCATACCCAGCAGCAGGTGTGTTTCATTGGGTTTATTTGTCATGTCCTTGTGGACTGAGTCTTCAGTTCCAAACTGCTGACCACGCCTAGCTGACTCCAGACAGCTAGGTTGTGTTGTCACGGCGACCTCTCGTCTATCCCGCCTAATCTAACGGTGACCAGAGTTTAAGTGCTGTGTAGCAGCTCTGACACCTCATGCTAATTATTTTTTTTCTTTTTTGCAGCTGATAAAATACTGGGAGGCCTTCTTGCCAGAAGCCAAAGCGATCGCATAAACCCCACCCCCCCCGACCACCAATATTTACAAACTAGACTTGGCCTATGATTACACTTCTTATGTTTACATCATAATCTCGCACTAAAGAAGAAGCGCACGAAAAAGAAAGCAGAAAATCTGTAATGACCACCCAGATAAACCACTTTTTTTTTTTTTTTTTTAATTGCTGAGGTTGAGAAGCCAGCTGTACATGATCTGGATTAGAGTGAGATGAGGCACCCCCGCCTTGAGTGTAGACGGGTCAGCCCTACCCCACAGACCTCCCCCAGTCTGGCTTTTCTCCATCTCACTAGTATACTTTTTTTTTCTTCGGTCTTTATTTTTAATTTTGTCACTTATTGTGTTTGAGTCTTCTATCCTGTTGATTTTCTTTGTTGTTGGTTTGTTAATAAAGCTTTGTCTAAAGTACTTTTTTAAACTTTCATTTAAAGTTTACTACATTCCTCTATAGAAAAAAAAAGTTTAGTGTTAATAAAGGAATGAATCTCTGATGGATGAATGTGAATTTATTTTTCATGTAGATGGATGGCTGGATAGATGGATGAATGTGCTGGACCCATGGTGTCTCGCAGTTTTGTCCAGACTGCTGTAGCTGGAGGGGAAAGTTCCCTGAGGCAGCCAGCAAAAGCTTCTTCACAGAGCAGTATGTTGTCGAGGCATTGGGTTTTCATATAGGCTATTAAAGCTTTTAATTGCTTTGAAGTGTATTGCTGTTGTAAGCTACATGTGAGCAACAGGCATGTGTGTCGTTAAAACGTTTTTGCAAGGAAATTTGGTTGACACAGTACCTTGTAAATTGACTATCAAAACAGCAATTATTCAAAAACTTGATTTACGACATTTTTTGGTTTTTGCATGTTTTATATAAAAGCAGTCTGGTTTTGAAATTATTTTATCTGACTATTTTTCCTCGTTCTTTCTGCCCAAATTTGGGGTTGATTTCACCAGCAGTCTTGCAGATGCTTCTCTGCTCGTAGCAATGAACCTTACCATGACCAGAGACCAGAGAGCAAATTAAATGATCTGTATCAACCTTCAAAATCCAGATCAGGTCAAAAGGATCGGTCCACATTCTGCCAGCCTTTTTAAAATTATTACAATTTTTAGATGGAATACTCTACACCAGCCAGTGTAATTTTCTGCAGGCAACGTTTAGTATCTGAGTTGAAGGGTCATATAAAACTGTATGTGAATGAAAACGTCCTCCTCACCTCTGTCAGCTAGAGCGGTCTGAGTAAAGAGAAACAGGAGGACTGCACATTTTTAGTTTTTTTTGGAAGCATTCCCGCAGTCTCTGGAGATGTTCACCCGGGTGCTGAAAACGAAGAACTTGCTCATCTGTCAAGACTCTACATATACATCTCAAAATTCCTATCAAAAATTAAATCGTCGGCACAGTTCGTGTCGACGTCTCTGACTTATTGGCGAGCTGTCACATTTAGGCGACGCGTTGGGTGTCCGTCCAGCGGACATTCATTTTTTGGCACTGTCACGGGAGAGCCCGGCTTGGTTTCTTCCCCAAGCAGACCAACGGGAAAGTATCAGCGCTAACGACATATTTTAAAACTACCGAGGACAACGAGACTGTCGCTGCCCCTGGTACACAGGTGTTTCCTCTTTTAATATTTTACAGTTCCGGTGATCTTAAGGAAATAATGTATCCTGAGCATAAAATACATATTTAAAAAATGATAACTGATGTCAGATGCGATCTTAGCGACCAAGGTGAGAAAGCCAAGACGATCCGCGATCCCGGCTTCAAATATTGTACGATCCAATACGACCCCGGGTGTCAATTCTGTTTTTCAAAATGTTTAGTTACTTATCCGATGATCCTGTTCAGCGCGACTTACATAGTTTATAGCATAACATTTTCCTAATTCTTCAGGTGGATATTTACAAAGGTGAATCAGGTTAAGTGCCTTGATTTAGGTAGGCTACAACAGCAGTTATGAAATTTAAACGGCCAGCAACAGTGTGAGACTGACGCCAAGGGGCCAAACGGGTTGTTTGAAATATAAATTAAGGAAAATTGAGTCGCTGAGACAAGCGGAACATATTCGAAGACAAGTAAATGTGAGTCGGTGTAACTCAATAAATAGTTTAATTTAACTACAGAATCTAAATCGTTTAACCGAGAAACGTGATCGAACGCAGTTTGCCCAGTGTATAACTCCACTATGTAGGAACATAAGTATAATATAAATACTACAGATTAATATATATATATATATATTTAGAAGATACAAAAAAAGAAAAGAAACATTCTTTGTTAGAATTTGCCATATACCTTAGGTGATTTACATAACTCCTGCAAATAATTAGCTTACAAGCATACACACAGAACGGATTCCTTTATACTGTGATATGATACTTTCACAATTGGGTACCTTACAGTTTCAATATGTATATGTACAATCAGTTCTTTGCAGGCCTTTAACTAACTTCATAAACCCTACATACCAGCAGGCGGTATACCGTGGTGTAACAACGCATTATGTAATAACTCGACAAAATGTAACAAATGTTCACTTCATTATGTAATAACACCCGCATTTTGTAATAAACAACTTGAACGCAATATGTAATATATTTCCCCGAATTAATTATTACATATTTCGGTGGTTATTACAAAATGCGGTTGCGAGGTTGCACTTTTTTTAAAGATGAAAATGTAATAATACGGTGCATTATGTAATAACTAACCAAAATGGATGTCTTCATCTGTAAATGTTATAATGTTAACAATTAAGCTAAATTAAACTTCCCAAATATTAAATTAGACTGGCGTTATCTTAGTCTAAACAGCCACATAAAAGCTAAAGGCCAGTGCCAAGGCTAAACCTGGTGAAGCAACCTTTAGTCACTTATGCTGCGCATCTCTGAAACAGACTCCCTGTCGATCTTAAAGGTAGACTAATCCTCGAAACTTTTGAATCAGGATCAAATACAGACTTTTAATGGATAATAATTTTGGTTAAATTTAGATATTTATGTTCTTTAAAAAAATGTAAACTTATTTTAAATCTTATTTTTATCTTAACCACTATTTATTTATGATATGTTCTTATAAATGTTTTAATCTTTGTAAAGCACTTTGAATTTGTAGTGTCTATCACTGGCTGTCTTGTTTTGTACTGTATGTACGTATATTAATTCCCAGACGACGACGTGCTATAAATGTATTTATTTAATATACCGGAGGCATGCAGGTTGACTGTCTTGCAGGAAGGCAAACTTCACACACTGGACTACGTGGACAAACTCTATTTCGTGTGCTATACCAATCACAATCAACCTTGTTCAATACTGATATTGGTTACCATCTCATAGTTCTAACATTGCTGTTAAACAATACTTACCATTTATTTGAATATTACACTTGCTAGTAGTTGAACGGCAACATGTTGAATGGTATGATATTGAGTAAAATGTTATTTTTCTGCAAAACAGGATTTAGATTTAGAGATTCTCTATAGTTTACTATAGAGTAGCATCTCAACTACTATGAAAAGTTTAAAGATAAAAGCTCAAACCTTTATGCCAATAACCATGTGCTCGTTAGCAATGACAGCACTAACTAACCTAGCACTTAATATTGGTCTTAGTTTCTGACAGGAAAATGTCGTTTTCCTTCACTCTGTTTAACATCATATGAACGTATTCATAGGAAGAGTTCAAAGATTTCACTCAAATCTACCTCAGGGAATCTTTAGCTGAAAGCCTTGACTTGGATTGTAACAATGACAATGTCAGTATGATGAGGCTCTACAAAACTGCTGGATGCGGTACTGGTCTTGCAATGAGACTAAGGGTACGATTCAGCAAAAATAGCAAGTGGATAATGGCCTGGGTCCTTAAGTCTATTGGCTAGACAGAATTTTAAATCAGGGATATTTTTTGGAAAAGTCAATATTATCTCTTGTGTTTTGCACTATAGGTAGATTTTCTTGGTTAAAGCAACTTCAAGTGTTTGTAGTTAAGATGTAGTTTAGAAGTTCCCAGAAAACTGTTAGGCCATATGTGTGTCTAACATGCAAGCTATGGCCTGTTTTAAGTGAAGGACATGTTGGAGCGGTTGTTTTTCACTTAATTACATAATTAAAGATAATACTTCCATATTGGCCTTTTGTCGTGCAACCATTTTTTGTCACATTTGCATAATCCTGATTGCTTAATGGCAAAGCTATGTGTTTGTGTGTATGTGTGCACGTGCACATGTATGCACGTGTGTGTGTGTTTCTTGGCATTTGTTTGTACCAGTACTTAGATGTTTGTGTCAATATAACACTCAGTGTCGTGCATGTCTCTATGAACCCTCAAGTACTGTTTCTATTAAGCTATGGAATACAGTAACACTTGATGTGGTTTTGACCAATGAACGATACTACTGAACTAATAGTTTTCTATTTTTGAACTTATATTTTTAAAATTAATTTTGAGTCTGTATAATTCATGCTAGAATGCATAAAATAAACATTGTTATAATGTTATAACTATTTTTATGAATGAAGATATCCATTTTGGTTATTGCATAATGCACTTTTAATAACTATTATTACATTTTCATCATAAAAAATTACAAAATGCGGGTTATTACATAATGAAGTGAAAAGTTGTTGCATTTTGTCAAGTTATTACATAATGCAGTGTTATTACATAATGCGTTGTTATACCTTGTCTTTGTGGGGTGCGGTGTCTATAGGGTTTCGTTCCACCTTGACTCTTAATCATTTCATTGAACCTAATATTTGAATTAGAAATGATCTCACCTGGTGTTTCTAGGTTTCAGTCGGATGCCTATGGGAGATAGCTCAGCAATCTTCGGACACTTCAGCTGTCGATGACCAGGGTTGCCCAATCCTGCGGTTCTCTAGAGAACTGTAGGAGCTTCTTCTCTCGTGTTTGAGTGCGGTAAGAATTCTGACTGGAAATTCCAAAGGTAGCTTAGTTGTTAGCGGTTGTCACACCAAATGTTGGTGCCAGAAATGCACATGAAGGGTTTTTTAAAGTTAAAATGTGAATTTCTGCAAAGTGTGTGTTTTGCATGTGAAAGAACTCACAAGGCCACCACAGAATGTACTTTATTGTGTGTTAAAGTCTGCTAGTAATCCCCTTTTACCTTTTCAGGACAACTCAGGCAAGACCAGGCCAAAAGTCTAGAACCACTGGCCCAAGATGATTTCCCATCTTTTCTATCAGTAGACCGCTTCTATCTTCTACGACCTTGCCTTTAAACATTACAGTGACCCTTCGTCAACGCCCGCTAATTCCTGTGGCAGGCTGCCTATGCAGTTTATCTGCAATTCCTCCCATTCGGTGTGATGGATACTTGAACTCAATGAGAGGAACAACGGAAAAGGAAAAAAAAAACAATAGGACAAGCAAATGGTATTTTTAAGCTCTTGTTGATTTTAAGAAAATTCGATGTTAGCACTGGTCATCTGGTGTCACAAATCGCATAAACATAAATAAATAAAAAACATCCCCCATTTTGTACCACACTTACATAAAGTAAAATGGGGGCAGGGGGCTCAAAAAGCAAACAAAGAAACAACAAAAAAGATAAAAATGTCGACTAGGTCAGAAGACTCTGCTTTTATTTATCATATCTCCGAATAACGATGTTTTGTTGTGTTATGGTCAACATACGCTGACCTCACTTGATCAAGCGCGCCAAAGCGAAGATAAGGGGAGCTGTGTAATGGAGTACAATGAAAAGAGTGCGCTGTAATTATTTGTGCCCTGTCAAGAGAGGGGCCTCTGGACCCTTGGCGATTCAAATCTGGGATCGGCGTGTACGGCAGGAGACCAACCCCTGCCACCGAGAGACAAATATCACCCCGGCCTCGCCACATTGCTGAAATTGCATCAGTTTGTCATGCATGCCGCTTGCCAGCTCACCCAAAAATATCATTTGCTTGCAAATATTTGGGCCCACCATTCCCCTTTTTTATTAATATTGTAGAGTTCTGCTCCCTCTCTCTGCTGGTCACGCATTTGTCTTTTTAAGACTCTGCTTGTTTTTTTTGTTTCTTATTATGGTGTTTAAAATGTTTATATAATTTTATATATATATATATATATA
>JAOYSI010000007.1:71539-84217 GCA_025775065.1 Hiodon alosoides
TATATATATATATATATATAATTCGTTGATAGTTCTTGAAATTTCGTAGATACTTCCGTTTTTTAATGGATCCAAATAAAATTCAGTTCATTTCGATCATTTGTTTACGGTTGGATTAAATGTATTTTTATTTTTACATATATCTCAGTTCTACATGATACCCATGTTAAAACTGCATTAATTAAACAAGTCTGTATGCGTTAAACCCGTTACATGCGTTTTATGTAATGGGTGTGTCCGGTGAATGTACATTACAATTGAGTGTGTCTGGTGTATATTAACTGGAGTTTGTGACATCCCACCACAAAGTCCTTTTGGGAAAAGCTATCAAGATCTATATGATATTGGTACTAATCGTACCTGATTTCGGCTTAACATGAAATACGTGAGATGGTTTGATTGCGTGGGTGCCTCAAAAATTATTACTATTACACTATTACATATGCAGGAATATACGTTTATTTGTGTTTAGTTGTATTAATGCGGATGGAATTCCACCTCTGTCATATTAAAAGTTGCATTTTGCTACTTTTAACGGTTTAGCTGTGAAGGTGAGTAGCGGGATAATCTTGATCGTGTGATATAAAGGTTTCTTGATGTAGGTGGTTTTCATGAAAACTGTCTCTGGAAGGGAGTTTGTGTACTAAAAGATAAGGCCGAGAGAGTCCGTTCCAGAAAATAATTAATTTGCTGTCCTTATCTGTTTGATAGCGGTGCTCCGGGATGACTCCGTGCACGTGCAGTCGTGTTTTGTAGTCATAAAATAAATTGCGTATTTTTGGTTTATGTTATTTGGGCCAATATTCCAGCTTTACCAGCGTATAATCGCTCATGTCTGGGGGTCACAGGACACGAGAGGACATCAGATTACTTGCACTGTATTCATATGTACAAGTGTTTTGCTCCGGTCAAGTGGCAAAAGGTTTTCTTATCCATATTTGCGCCTATTATACTTCACCCCATCTGAACTTCGAAATATGAGAGCAACTTGCCCTCCAAACCGGCTGCAATATATGTTCGCTTATGGTGCACTTAACGTAACGTAGCAATTTTGAAGACTGCAAATCACTTTGGTTATAAACAGAGACGACTTGGGACTTAATTAATAATGGTTTGCACCTGTCAAGAGACGACGTGTCTCTTAGCTTTCCTCCTTGTCCTCCCTCCACGGATGTGGCGTTGTGGAAAGGCAATTGTGTTAGTTCTAATTGTAGGCTGATTAAATTAATAAACGGTTAATTGCATATATTGTATGAGCTTCCCAATTTTAATTTTTTCTGCAGTGATAACGTGCCTAATATCCAAAGTCGGCCAACTTCCATCTATATATATTGTCCAGTCAGTTTAATACAATAGTTGAAGGCAAATTAATCAAACGTATTTGGCGAATAATGTGTTTTTCACAATCTACAATGAGCTCATTGTGACTGTTTAGCTGAACCTATGTTCTATCTTAAAAATTAAGACCTGCGACAGACCACCTGTGTAGGGCTGTGCTAGTTAGTCTAGTTAGCCAGTCCTGCACAGGTGGTACTTTCCTCTACACAGTTAGTAACATGGAAAATCTGATCAAATCTGCAATGTGGAAGGCCTTTTGAAAAGTGAACACCACATGTAAGGGGCTTTTATGCAATTTAATGCAATGTTTCCCCATGCCATTGGTGCTGTGGACTGCACCCAGATCCCCATCAGAGCACCCTTGATATCACAGGAGAGATTTTGTGAACAGGAAGTCACCATATTAATTTGCAGGTGCCTTTTTAGTTGGTATGGCAATCAGCAGTACACACAAATCTATGTGTCTGTACTGCATGCAAATGAAAGACATCCTGTAAATCTTTCAGATGACCGGTGATGGTGCCTGCCTGATCACCAGAACTGAAGCCGAAAAGCCAGGTTAGAATATTAAGAGCGTCAACATTATTGCCTGAAATCTGAGCTAGGCAACTGATCTCAAGGTATTAATCATTAATTTGATGTACTGCTCAGGAATTTATGTGTCATAAGACAATGACAGGGTTCTCATCTCTTTTTCATACCGCGACCCTGAACCAGGACCTCAGATCCACTTCAACACTACCCATGCCAGGACAAGAGCCCAGATCGAAATGACTTTTGGCTAACTAAAGCCAATGCCTGGTTTCAGTGCCCCCCCCCACCGATTCCTATCACCTAGTTGAATTAAAGTATATTCCCATGTGAATAGGAAGCAAAATCAGTTTCAGTTCAAAGTTATACACCAGAAAATTCTAATTTAGTCGAGATATTTAAATATCCAAGTTCACACTTACAGCCAGCTTCTTATCCAAAATCCAATCCCTTTAGGCTATTTTCTGCCTTTCTCTATCTCTTGGTGGATATGATGTGTATATAGCGCCTTGAAATCTTCCTCAGGTTCCCTGTGCAAGTGTGCATTTCCTAGTCATTTTTTCTTAGCAAATGCAACTATTGTGGGTGGCCACCTCTCGAGTCCTTTGCTGGGCAATAATTTAATCATTCGAAGATTCAACAAAAACGAAAAAAAAATGTTTTCCTCTCAGCCTTCCCTCTTGAGCACAGATATGGGTTCCTCATCAGTGGTCTGTAAAGGGACAGTCATTTGAAAACCTTTAAGGCACCCATTTACAAAGAGTCATTTAATGATGGAGATGCGTTAACTACAGAGGCTTCCCCTGCCCCCAGGGGTGTAGTTTGTGGCTGCTGGTAACAACATGTCCAGTCACTGGAAACCATGAATGATTATACTTTCTCTAATGAATGGCAGACCTTAAATAATATGGCAAACCTACCTCTGACGTGACTGCTGCAGCCAGCCCCTGGTTCAGAGGAGCTGCTCCTTGCTATATCGTCCGTGATTGGCTCAAGGGCCAGCTCCTCTGCAGTGGTGAACTCGGGGGTCTCCGGCCCACCTCGTGTCCTCTTCATCTCTGCCTTTTTCTGGTTAAATGTATCCTTGAATTTTGCCTTTCTTGCCACTTTGAAGGATGTTTTTGTACCAAATCTTCACTTGCTCCCAAGTTTTTTTTGATGCCCATTGGGGTTAGAACTGGGTAATTCAAATTGGCTTAACCAGCCATTACATTTAAATAGGCTGTCAGCAAGATCAAACACAGTACATGTTCCAACAGCCTGGAGATAATATACACAGTTAAATTATCATTTTTTAATGTCAAGCATTTCCTTTTCTTTCTTTTAATCAACTGGGATTAAACACAGGCAAGTTCATGGTTTAATGTTGTTGTAATAGCCAACAGCAAAGCATCTGTTGTTTAGTTCCAACTGTTTTAATTTACTGTTTGTTGTGGCTATATTCACATGACAGCCATGGGTTGCGTGATGCAATGATGATGCTTATCGAGTGTGGATTTCTGTGAATGTCAACCACCTTTTCTGGAAATTTCCAGTGAAAACTGTCTGCATAGCTAGTTTGAATGATAACTCATACCTATCTTCTTCATTTGCATAAGTTAAGGGATTCCCGTCCTGGGTCCAATACTCTTGTAAAACATTTTACACTGCATGTCAACCTCAACCTGGTCATTTCGTCTTTGACACGAGAAAAACGTCTCAAGTAACTTTTAAAACATATATAAACTACCCCAGTGTAATCAATGTAATAGATCTTCAACCATTAAACTCCGTTGGCTGCCTAAAATATACCAACAATTACCAATTTTAGGAGACAGTACGTTGGAGGCTGACTGTAAATGATAATTTTATTAATCCTAAACACTCAAATGTATACTTAATCAGTAAAACGGGAGAGGTTTCTGTAGCCTATGTCTGAATATATAGCTTCTCCATTCTTTACTTTTTAAAATCTCTGAAAAACAGATAGAAATAAACGTATTACGTACAATTATTTTCATATTCATGGCACAGGACCCCCAATTTACCCAAGTGGGATTATCGTTGTGTCACTGTGAACTCTGACAATTAGACAGATTATGGATCGTCGGTGGGTCCTTTGTGTTCTAGTGGCGTCTCGCAGTGATGAGCTGGCAACCCAAGTGGGTGGGGAGGCCTGCTTATTTTCCTTTGTGTTTCAAAGGGAAAAGGTCAGTCTGGCGAAGGGGAATGAGTGTAATTGTGAGTGAGGGCAGACGGTGGCTTCAAGAGGCTCCTGGTTGGCGCTCTTCTGCGTTTCATCCGATGGCGGCTGTCCAGTGAGCCCCTACGTAAATGCACCTTGACAACCCCGGGTTTAGTATTCAAGAGATTATGAGTGGGTACAGCCTGCATATAATGGCTCTGGTGCGCCTGGAGGCTGCCCTCATCGGCACCTATACAAACCAATCAAAGGGGTCTATACAAGGATATAAATGCTGGTGGCACGATTTAATGAAGTTGTGTTCCTTAAAGCACTCGAGTAGCAGGCAGCATAATCTGCTCATTGTAAGTGCTTCCCTCAGATATAACCTCGTCTGCTCCCTTGAATAGTTTTGCGGTGATCAATAACCAGTTTTCTGTGGCCTTTCGCTGGTGTCAGTTGTCATCGAGTGATGCAAATGCGTGTCAGAAACTAGCTTGACAGTTTTCCCTGCGCTCCGCAAGAAATAGCTAAAAGATTTCAGGAGCTTCGTGTTGACACCTTTCACATGCAAAGTTGCAGATTTCTGTATGCTTATTTCTCCATTGTTAGATTGGATGAGGTAGTCTATGTTTGATGGCGAGACTGAAGGCCAAACTTCACAGAAGATTGGTATCATGTAAAATGAGACTAATGTGACATAACAGCAACACCCAAAAGGTGTAATTCTGTTTTTAACAATGGATATTAACACAAGAGACCCCTGTGTTAACCATTTCAGTGGCATTTAAATCAGCTACCAAAAACAACAAAACCATAACTCGTCAGCAATCATTGTTTTGTGTACTGTTTTGATTTATTCATCATTTATGTAAAGACTAAAAGGCTTATTAAAATGCAAATTAAAAAGCAAATAATGCATATTTAAAAATGTTGATTTGATTAAAACAAAAAAATCTGAATGCATTTTACCACTTGCAGACTTAATGAAGCCACAGGCATCATGTTAACCGTTTCAGCTATGTTTGATCAATGTCACTCCATTAGAATATTCTTCTTTTTTAGGTACAATATAGGGCTCAAATCTCGAATAACAACTTTCTGGCTGCAGGTCCAGCTACTTAAACAAAGTACTGCATTTAGTAACGAGGAGCCTGAATTTTAATGTCTACTAAGTTTTAGAAATGTGTACCATGGCCATCAATAGGCCTACTGATACAATTACAGTATTGTACATGATCAATATGTGTTTCAGCAGCAGTGTCAGTGCCTAACTATGTTAGACAGTCTCAGAGATAAAAACCATAGATCTCAAGACAGCTGTTTTTTTGTGGTTCCAGTGTTTTATTTAGCACATTTCTCATCCCATGTTTTGGAAGCACATTAACTGTAGGAGCAGAAAGAAAACTCAGACTCAAACCAGCTAAAACCAATAACCTGCTCAATAGTGAGCAAATTCTATGAGACAGCTAATACCATCTTGCTATTTGTGTACCCACTGGATGCGTGTGCAGTCACAATGACACCTTCATGGGGTATAGAAGCGATGGGTATGCATTATTTAAATAAGCTTCATTTAGTTACACTTGTTCCTTAGCTGATGCACTTGCCATGTTAAATTAAAATGGTGGTTAATTGTCAGTACAATTTTTCTGTATTTTATTTCAGAAATGTTTTTGTGAATATAATCAATAATGAAAGCCTATTGAAAAGATGTTAAATGCTGATACAGACTCAAAAGTATTGATGACCACTACTAGGGATCTAATTAGTAAATATAATATTAATTTGTCATTTATAATAATAGGCTAGTAATTTGACTTCTAGAGTCTAATCACAAGACCAATAGGTGCAGTCTTACTGATATGTGTATATTTTGAGTGTGAGATTCTCAAAAACCCAGTTCTTAAAGCATTTACCTTGCTGGAGAGAGGCTGGATTTGAGAGAAATGGGTGACAGGATAAAGATGCTCCCAGGACATCCCAGCACGGGTGGACTTTTTCATTCTCACTGTGTTCCCACAGCAACATCTTGCCTCTTATTAAGATTTCAAAGATACAAACCGTAGTTCAGTAATTGCTTTCTTGAATCTGCCTTTAATAATTACACTTAAAAAAGCTGTAGCGAACATTAGAACGGCAGAGACTAATGGAAAACTAGATTTTTTCACTGAATTAGAGAGCAGAACAATCTATATATTGACAATACATCAGGTTGAAAGCGATCAAGAAAAGTGTTTCAGACTGTCTGCGAGAGGAAGGCAAACTGGGCCTGATGTGGGGTGGCACCTGCAGCTGAAGCTTCTTGGAGAGCGGGTCTTCTTCAGCAGAGACCCAAGGAGGTGTCAGTGCTGGTCTGGCATTATCCCCTGGTGTTCTCCGAGCCATCGGGCTTTCCACTGCCCGCGGAAGGGGTGCCATGTGGCTGCTTGGTTAACTTCTTGCTTTTCACATGGAAGGTGACATGTACAGTCGTATTTGTACAACAGGAAACGTGGATGAAAACAAAAGCAGGCTTTAGTGTTGAGGATTTTCTGGTCTATAGTAGGTGAGAGAGTTGGAATCGGACTGGTTGTTTTATTATGTTTGGCCAAATTGTTTGGGCTAATTGTCAAAATCCAAATTTGAGAAATCCAAAATACTTGCAATGGGAAATTAATTATCTTCTTTTCTAATTAAGAAAATTAAAATTAATTAATAATCTGGTTCTTTGCCAGATCAAAAGTGAAATACACTATCCTTTATTTCGGTTTGTGAAGAAAATTCTTTCCAAATGATTTGAATGGATCTCTTCAAATTATTTTCTAGCTCGTGGTGGGCAAGCGATTTTATATACGTTTGTTCAATTATATCAAAGTGTAAATAGTTCCTTGGAACTAAGAAAATACCTAACTTTTCCAGTTTAGGCCTGGCTCTAAATGCATCCTTTTCTTTTAAAAATTATTTTGTATTTTTAATGTACCCATTTACAATTTTTAAATTAAAATGAAAACAAACATGATAAAAATAATAAAATAATAAAGAGGTTATTCGTGTCCCATGAAAGAAAATATGATTTCACGAGAAGCATTATTTTCTGCAGCCTGTCACTCTTCTTCTCACTGAGTGTTTTTGTTGAGGAACATCCATCATTTTCAGCTGGAGCTTTTTTCCAAGGCAGAGACAGTACCGAAACTGACAGTGCGTGTTTTAGATGAGCTCAAAATAAAACACAACAATAACGTCTTCAAAGTTTTTTTTTCCTCAATCATTATTAATATGTGTTGCGGAGCATTTCTTTCACAGCGTATAAAAGCCGTTTTATTAAAAACGTAGATTGGCCCTCTGCGTTTGTACCAAAAGCTGGAAAAGATTGCTCGCACGTTTGCAGGTCAACCCCTCTTTGTTGAAACATTCGCTCATGTGTTGACGCAAAGGTACAAATTACATGATTATGATGTATCATGTATTAGAGAAAGTCTCTTTGTTCAAGGGAAAAATCAATACCAAAGCTCCTGGAGTGCCTCCCGCCCCTTTGAAATATCTAGATAGGATGGATAGGGAACTGCTGATTCCACATTTAAGGAGACAGTGATTCATACCACGGCGTGGTCCGGTTGGGCGGCACACTTATACCTGCGGATCCAGCACTGACATTTCCTCTGCAGTTTTGGGAAAGGTTAAGGGCCAGGGGGGGCCGCGTGCGGGAGGGAAACCAGGGAACCTTCAATGGCAGCTTATTTTTAGACGGCGAGCAGGAAGAGGGAAACCGTGCGGCGGTGGTGGGAGTGCAGTCTGACAGCCGCGGCCAGGCGATACAGGACTGCCCGCTCTGTCTGATTGCTGTTGCCGGTGCTAGCCCTCTTCGCAGAGTGACGAGCGACACAAGGGCAGTGTGAGAATGGCACCAGCGACAAAGGGGCTTCACCCGCCCGGCGTTCCGCTCTTCAGAAGCATGCATTAACTTAATTACCCCCTGTCAGCGAGACACGGGAGGACCTACTGTTACAATCTTCTGTTTCACTTCCCACAAAGTCTCACCAGACTCTTTACGTTTTTTCTTCTTTCAGGACTTTAGCCTTGCCCTTTAGCCCCAACCTGTCTCCCCCTTTCTGTGTGTTTCCTGGACATTTTCAGTACCCTTGTTTTCTTGTTCTTGTCTTCTTGACATTCTATGTATCTGACGTGCACTACTATGTTCCAGGTGTTGTTTTCCTGTCTCCTGCCATGTTTGCTTAGCCCTCTACAGGAGCGTACCTGGCAACCACACCCACAGTGTTTCAGAACACTCTGCCCCCAACAGCGGTGACAGGGGTGGATCTTCAGTACTGAGCATGCTAAATTAAAATTGGGGACTGCTTCCATGACCACATCACTCATAGGAAAATATAGATCTGACCAGGTCTGGAAGATTATGACATGGGTTAGAGCCCTGGTGGGGCCACATAGAATCCTTAAAATAATAAGAATAAAAAGTTGAGCAGTCAGTATTCAGGATGTATTCAACTCCAGATAGCCAATAGCCATGAAACCAATGAATGACAGAACACTTTCAAATTAAAACCATTACCATCTCCATTGGCCAAAGGCACAAAGTGACGTGTATGCCTGAGGCACAGGAAGTGATCATCTCCAGGGCCCCTTTAGCACACATGGGGTTTCATTGACACATGGTCCTCGGGAATTTTTTGATGTTCCAGGAAGCAGAGTGGAGATCAGCATGTAGACTCTGTGGTGGCTTACATATTTACATATTTCACATTTACATTTTTTGCTGAGGAACCCTGGTTCCTTGAGCTGGTAATGTCTCGATTTTAACACAATTAGCTAGATAGCTGCATTGCTTCTCAAGTCAAGATGGTTTATAACAGCCTGTCTCTACTTCTGCATCACTTTTTACTTTTCTTTAAAGGTAGTATTAATCAGCTAAATATATTCCTACAAAAAACACAGCATATTTTATTCCTACAAAAAATGTTACTAATTCATTTTTAGACAAAACCATTCCTGACCATTGCCCTTACTGTCGGCTTGATCTGTGACCTGTGACCTTTGTGTATCTGCAGAAACCTCTGTTCAGACTGCATGTGTATATGTAGACAGGGGACACCTCTGTACTGTACTGAATAATAATTTAGAATCGGCAATTACTTTTTGTAATCCCCCCCCACACATCTCGGCTTGTTGTCACATCTCCAACCCCCACAAGCAGGCAGGGTGAGGAAGTATGGCTAAGTTCATCAAATCCCAGTCGATTCCATGCTGATTGGAGAAAATGCACATCCCTCTTCGATAATAATGCAAGCCTACAGGCATCCGGAAAGCCAAAAGAAGCGCTGCCAGTTTAACCCACGCCAGCCTGGGTAGTGTTATGCCAATTGTGCACCGCAGCTGTGCTTTCCCGGTTACCATTGCCGAATGATATGAGCCGGACTCGAGGCGGTGAACTCCGGCTCGTAGGCGAGCACCGTTGCTGACGGAGCCACCAGGGAGGCCTGAGTTGTGTTTTTCAGTAATACACATCCCATTGGTTCAATTTCTAAGCTTTAAACCTTACTCCAAGCAATGCAATCCAATTAGCAGGTCAGTTGTGATTCAAGGCATTTCAAAAGAACAATCATTGGTTTATCCTGATGCAGTGTCAAATAATGGACAGGGGAAAAGGAGCCATAAATCAAACTCCAGTAATGTATAAAACAAACAGTCCCTGCAACTTCCCTCACTGGCTTTTAGTTTTGTTTTGCTAACAATCTGGCAGTTATTCTTTCACAATAATTATGAGGGAATATTCAAATAATGAATGTGACAATAGTAAACTGTGTCCCATTCTTTGGCTTTACAGAATATGCCAATACCAATATTGGTTTTATATTAGAAGGATTGAACGTGCATAAATAAATAAAAAAATGACACAGTTGGGAAGAGTACTGCCTTATGGCCTATAAATCATCACTGACTTTAAGTACATTTACATTCAGACGAAGGTCTCTCTAGGTACCTCTGAGAGGCTCTTAAACCTGTGTTGTTCGCTGCCCCCCCACCCCAATACCCAAACCTTGGCTTCTCTCCAATCGTGGCTCTGCTCTCGACCTCCAACCCCACGACCCCAGTGGCACAGGAGTGTCACATCGGAAGGCTGTAATTAGGACATCCTGAGAGGACCCAATGTTGACCTCAAACCTCGCTGGAGGAGGACGGCCCAGGAGGCTGTCCCAGACTCAGGGTGCATAAAAAAAACAGCTCAGACATCCCAAGATGGGCTTTAATTGGTAGCCAGAAAGCTCCTCCTGCTTGTGTGGCTTAGCAGACCCCTTTATCTTACATAGTTTACAAATCTATACTACACCTTTTTAAACAGCTGGATAGACACTGAAGCATCACTAGTCGTACTTGATTATAATAATTTATAACTTTGCTTTTAAGATGAACAATGAGTCACATATCAGGTGACTGAGTGGGCTGTTCTGAGTGGGGTCATTTTTCACGTGGACTAGGTACGTGGGGCGTCTGGGCCAGAGAAAAGCAGGCTGGTTTTGTGAACAAAGGTATGCGGTCCAAAAGCAGTAAACTCATCCTAAAGAGCCATCTGGAATTCTGACCAATGGCCCACCTTAGGTCTAGGTCACATGTTTGGCACATTAACTAACATTTACAAACAGAGCGTTAGACTATTCACCCAGGTAATCCATATCCTAGCCCTGACCCTATTTGCCAAGGTAATCCTAACTCAAAACCTATTGCCTGGGTAATCCGAATGAAAAACGGCACCAGTAGACCAGCCACGGGAGGTGACGGGGAACAGAGGACGGTCGACCGACAACCTGCCATCCTGCCACCTCCTGTCTCGGCCTCGACGGGAGAAGAGACATTGACATTGTAGACTGCTGATAAGAGTGCCGTCTAAGCCATTAATTAGTGTTCGTCTCCCTCATGTGAACACCAGGTGTCCCTGTGGTTGTTGCACTATTGCTTCAACCAGAGCAAGTCAGGTCTCCGTCAGTACCTCCAGAAGTTTTAATGAATAAAATCAAACGCACACAAAAATAATTCAAATTCAGTTAATACACTAATGTAAACTAATGCATATCCATGTAATTTATCCAAGTATTACTAGGTGTAAAAAACATTTTTAATGTTTATAAAACAAACATAAAATACTTTTTGGCATATTTCATATCCAGTTTGAATATGTTTTTGGTTTTTTTAGTTTTGGGTTAACTTTTGGATTCAGTGTTAGTTTTTAGCTGTCATAGTGCAGGAGATATATTGATTTGAAGCCCTCATGTGTAGCTGACCCTGAAGCCTGGTCCAACGAGCTTGGGGAAGTTGACAGAAATGTGGCAAACACAATGTGATGAGAGAGGGCTGATGGCTATCATCGTCACCCTGGAGACTGTCCGTCACAGCGCCGTCGGCACGGTAATGAGAGCTACTGACGCATCTTCTGAACAAGGGGTCCCTGCTTTCCACTGCCAAGGATTCAGGTTCGAGAGCTGCAGGATAGTCCAAAAACAGGGAGTACCTCAAATTACTTCTCATAACAGGTAAAGTCCTTATGAAAACTTTAAAGGTGCCGAAATGGCTGCCTTTGTCAACCTGTTGAGCAATTGTCTAATACAGTTTTTTTGTCTGTGAATACTGGTCATGGACACTTATATCAAAGCAAATCAAGTAAACTCAAGCAGTTCCACTCAAAGCCCAATCCAGCATTTCATGTGACTTTGCCAAGCTTTGTGAGGTCGCCTTTGTGAGTATTGTATTTATTACAGATAAATTATTGGACTATTTTTAGTGATGATGTTCTGACTCCAGGATTAATTGCCTTTTGCCAGGTGACACCTGTCTATTTTTATTTTTTCTGATTTTATCTTGTTTTTTATTTAAAACAAGGACATCGCTTTTATTCTAAACTAGGATTTTGGTGGCAGGATTCATCGCAACAAGCCGAGAGGCATTAGCACAATTCGCAAGAAAACTATTTTTAAAATTATTTCAGATACCAAAACTAAGAAAGCGAAAGGCTTCTGTAAGGCTATAAGAATGTGTTTTGCACAAACAGGCAATAGTGACAGATTAAATAACAGTCTTGGTGCAGGTATTACAGTGTAAATGGTGTTTTTGTGTTTGTAGGTGCTTTAAATTTGCACGTTAAATTCTAATTGTAGCTGCTATTTCAGCCTAGTGGTGTTTTGTGGGGTGGGTCACGATGCAGGTGATGGCCAACGCCGGGCCCCGAATAGCGCACAGTTTTTCTTCTTCATTAAGCCCTGTGAAAAGAGTGTTAAATAATATTAATGACCAGTATAGTCATTACTTACTGCGATTTGCGCCGGCTCAAGTGATTTTATCGATCGATAGGGATGCGCCGCGGCACAGAAGATTATCCTGGCCTGATATTATCACAGGCTTAAATAAGTTGATTAGCACACACAGTATCTTTAAATAGATCTAGATGATGATGTTGATTGGGGGGAGCAGTGCACCATCCGTCTTTTTGATCTGCTAATAACTGAAATCCATCACTGCTATGCTTCTCTCCCGAGTCCACACAGGATATATTGGGGGGGGGGGGGGGGGTTAGACAAAAAAAAAAAGAAAACACAAAACACACAATTAAAAAAACCAATAGAAAGACAACGCACTAAGCAGCGCCAAAAAAATAACGCAAG
>JAOYSI010000007.1:97540-152006 GCA_025775065.1 Hiodon alosoides
TGAATTCCAGATTGCTGTAGTATGGTAAATTATAACTCTCAGCTTTGAGAACTGTAGTATACTCTATTTCATAAGATTTACGCAGGACTCGTCCGTAATGCCCCATGAATTAATGGGGGGAAAAAAATCGCACCGTTGAGTTTTAGGATCAAGGTAAATTTGACCGGCTGTCTCGCCCAGCGCACATGGATAAAGCCTTCCATGTATCACGGGACAGAAAGATGGCACAAGGCAATAAATGGATGTTAATGTGTTGTATAACTTCCAGAACATTCCATGCATATACTGTTGCATTTATTTACAGTTATGAAATCCACGGTGGACTTACTGTCAGTGATATAATGTAAATGGTGCAAAAAAGAAAAGGCAAAACGTGGATTGTTTGGAATCCGTATCATATCATCTTTGGGTGCATGATGATTGGATAAAAGGATGTTCCGCTTGGTCACTCTGCTTATAATTGGCTGATCTGTAATAGAAAAAAGAAGCTGAGCTTGTAGATGTTATTAGTTCCTAGACGTCGTTTTTGTTCACATTGGTGAAATCTGAACGTCAAATCCTTTATCACTCATCACTCACCTCAGTAATTTCCATTGCATCTAGATCCATAATCAATGTTCAGGCACGCATGCAGGCACGCGCACACACACATACTCACACTTTTTTTCTGAATAAATTATAATTTCCCATTTAAACTAACTGCATTTATCTCAGTGTGGTCTCCCACTGTCATTCTGGTTTCAGGGTTCAAATACAGTGTGTAACGTCTCTGAACTTAATTAAATACGGAGGGGGGATGTATTGGAAAATTTTGCTCAGCACTATTTTTCTTCAGTGCATGCAAGCCTATAAATCAGCTGCAGCTGTCAGAGAGAAATACCTACCCTAACTGTGACGCGGAGGTAAACAGATGCCACTTATTCAATAAACTAATATTCATACAGAAGAAAAATGTTGCCTGGATACCGAGAAGTTGAAGTCAATGTGAGAGTTCGTCGATACTCAGCTTTATAGCCCTGGGATGCAGATCAAATTTAGCTGAACAAGGGAATCGAGATGTGCGAATATTTGGAGGCACCAGAGTAAATTACCTAATATATCTGTTTAAAAATATTCTATACCCTAGTATATGGCTTCCTGCTTAAACGTATTTATTGATATGGAGTTTTTTTAATATACAGTCAGTCAGCTGGTTGTAAATTCATGACTGCGCGACACAAAAAACAAACTTTGGGCTGACCATTGCTCTGTACGTCTTTCCAAGAAACTGCTTAGAAATTTTACTTCAGATTATTTTTCTGGGGTTGAACTGGTCTACATATGACAAAACAATCTTAAAACAATCTTGAAAATCCCTTGAAATAGGAGTTGATCAGACAGATACGATAGGCTTGCAAATAAGTTTTAAGCTTATAACGGGTGAGGGTTTGTGGGAGGCCTTTGCCTTTGCCACGTCGTTGAGAGAAAGACATACAAGTGTTGTTAGCCACCCAAAGCTGTTAAAAAGTTTCCTATTTTGACAAGTCACCTCTGGTGGGTGTGTTTTACGAGTCCCCCATGAAGTTACTATTGCGGGTTCTTTTCACTTGACACACTTATATTGGTTCCAACTATCCAGTTCAAAACCCCCATTGAAAGGGTATTGGATAGCCAGTGAAGACTCACTGACCAACATAGATAATCTGCTCCAGATAAAACCCGCTGGCTATGTTGTGGCCAATCCCAATAGGGAGCTGGGTCACCTGGCTCTTTCATTGGCTCAGTATCTCAATGGCTTATTGTGTCACAATATCATGCTGTCTTGTACGCTGACCTCCTTGGCAGTTTGGACCAGAACAACGCTCTGCTTGCATAAGCTTGGGCCAGGTCTTGTAGCCCATGGCTACAAAATTGAAAAAAAATAAAATAAATGAACTGAATTTATTCAACGATGAGAGCAAGCTGGTACCCGGGGAAGGGGTTGTGACTGGAAGCTGTGTTGACGTGAGAGGTTTAATAGCATTTGGGTCTTGGTCAGCGTTCAGGTGAAACACTGTGTGACTTGGCTCTTGCTGTGCTCAGTGTTCCGGGTGATGTGTCGGGTGATCTGTGTTCAAAGCAACCACTTTGTGCAGTGTTCAGGGTAATGTAAATCTCGCTGTGCTCAGTGTTCACATTGAAGTATGATCTTCACCATACTGTGTCATAATGCTTCAGCATTTCATTGCTACATAACTGAGACTATAGGTATGCTAAGTTCCTGATGTTGCAAGGGCCATAGTGCATAGGGCTGGTGCTATCTTTCAGACATCTCACATTCCTTCCAAAGTCTTGACAACAGGTTCAATTGTTTTTACTGCACAATAGACATTTACACACTGGTGTACCAAGAAGATTACTACACCTTAAACCCAGTTTAAACACTACATGTTAACCACAGCAGCTTCTGAACATGGGGAAGATTCCTTGTGATGATGTATTGTCGGTCATATATTTTACATACATGCTGCTGTTCTGACCCCAATTAACTCCTCATTCCCAGCAGTGTTGGTGTGTCATAAAGCAACAGCAACAATCTACTCTCTACAAGATTTCATAAGATGGAAGTAGTCATTTCAAGTCAGCTCCTTTAGGTGAAGAATCATTTTAACTTCCAGTAATAACTTCCGTAATAACTTCTGATAGAACAGTCAAGGGAGGGGTTAGGCTGCTATTCAATGAAGATTTGATTTAGATTTTGATCTTGAAGTCTTCTTCTACGGTCCAAAAGCTTCCCCCTACACTAATAAACTGGGTGACAGATCAGCACTTAAAGCATTTTTTTTAATGATGGCTCTCTCTTTGGTAATTCATTATGTTCCCCTCGACCTGGTTTAATTACGGCTATTTGTGAACGCGTAGCTTTATCCATGCTCTAGCCAATTGACCTTTCCGTATTTTCAGTAAATATTTCCAATGGGGTCATTTTTATAAATCATTGATTATGTATCAATGCGTTCATTGTAATGATTTGTGAAAGCAATATCCGAGTCGCACTCTTTCGTAGCTCAGAAGAAATGTAGAGATTATACAGCTCGTTGAATGGCTGAAGTCAAAAGGTGAAACATTTTATTTAGTGACCTATGAAAATTGCAACTCCTTAGTGACTGAAATAATCGCTGTTCATTAACTTGACATTAATCTAATTGCGTAATGGTGAAAAAATAAACAGCCCATTACTGAAATGTGATGGTTGATCTCCTGTAAGCTTGTATCTCATTGGTTCAGGGCTGACATGTTTGAGTGACTTTACTGTGCCCCATGGTGATTTCAGTTTTACATGCAGGTTTTGTTTAAATTTTGTCTAAATCCACAGTCATTCCCCTGTTTAGTGCATAAATATGGAATTGATCCCCCCTTTGCTGCTATAACAGTCTCCACTCTTCTGGGAATTAGTGTGCATCTTTATGCATGTTAGTGTATTTTAGTGTCTGTATTAGTTTGTGTGTGTGACTCTATGTGCACCCTGAGGTATGCCCTGCCATTGTGTTGTTGTGGATGGCTACGCCAGCCTGGGTTCTGCTGTAATAAACAATAACCAGGCATTAATCACCAAATGTGGCTAAAATAAACAATATCCACACATTAATCATGTGAAAGCATCCACAGTCAATGGACAGCCTCACAGAAAACCCTACAAACAAGTTGTTTATGAGTCACCAAGGAAGAGGCATATTTTGCAAGGAAAAAGGAATTTGACAAATGCATAGTGCTCTTTATAGTTATGCATAGCTATGCTGTGTATTAGCTATAGCTATCTATTGCTATGTATTATGCTTTTGTGGTTTTGATCTATGGTTTATTTATCTGTATCTTCTGTTCATAACATGCAGTGCACACAGCGGAACCAAGCGAGACACAGGAGCTTTGACTGTTGTCTATTTTCACTCTGACGCATAACGCAGGTGTTTTTGTTGTGATGTCTGAAAATCAGAAAGCGTCTAAGTTCTTCTTAGCTGGAGGCCAACTTTCAGCTAAAGTTAGTTAGTCTTGCGTTGTATGCAACTGATTGAATTAAGTTAGTTTGAGTTAACAGTGAAAGTAAGACCAGTCTTGATGGTTTGACCAAATTTAAAATTAAATCAAATAATGGCCAAACATGATATTGTCAAGATCACATTGGTAGTAAAGTAGGTTTCGGATGAGTAGAAATCTAATACTTTGTTAGGAATCAAGTTTCCTTCATGACCAGAAACAGCCCCCATCCTGCACCCCCACCGGGCAGGTTGGATAATAACTAGCAGATAAAGAGTCTTTATGTCTTATCCTTAATTATAAAAATTGCAAGGGCATTTTTTTGTGTCAAATTCAGAATTTGTATTGATACAATTGGCCTTATTGGCTGGTTCGTGTCTTCAGGATCACCAAACAAACTCACACTTTTGTCTCATTGATACATCATAACAAACTTTAAGTCCACCCATCATTGCCTCTAATTAAAAAAATTTAAAAATTCTACGTCCCATTCGCCC
Source organism: Hiodon alosoides (assembly GCA_025775065.1). NCBI lineage: Eukaryota > Metazoa > Chordata > Actinopteri > Hiodontiformes > Hiodontidae > Hiodon > Hiodon alosoides. The sequence continues at coordinate 102,031 of JAOYSI010000007.1, forward strand.
TGGACACAGCTCTCTCATTAATGCAGAGCACTGCTAATCTCACTTGTATTGACAAATACCTCATATCCTCATATCAGCTTCCCAGCTGTTTTATAATGACTGCCGTCATTATACTTTATTTTTATTTTTTAATTGGGAAAATATTGTGATTGATGGCGCTTAACATAAATAGTCAATTACTCTAATTACCCTGGTAAGTGCCTTTCTTTGTTGCCTCTGATTATCAATAAATGTGTGATTTGTCATCAGCTTTCCATGACTAATTGGGAACAGCATCAAGATTAACAGAGACCATTACAGCTTTAAAGGCACATGGACACAGCAGAGGAAGTGGAAAACAGCAAATAAATGAGAAACCCCCCCCCACCCCACGCTCATTGATAGATGGTTGGGTCATGGACTGGAGCAGGTTGTTGATAAGGGTCATGCTGCCATGGTAACAGCGGTGCCGTGTCCCCCCTCACCTCCCCAATAGGCCTTACCAGTGTGGACACTGCTCCCAGTCCTTCTCCCAGCCGTCCGAGTTGCGGAACCATGTGGTCACCCACTCTAGTGATCGTCCGTTCAAGTGTGGGTACTGCGGTCGAGCGTTCGCCGGTGCCACCACGCTCAACAACCACATCCGCACGCACACTGGGGAGAAGCCATTCAAGTAAGTAACAGTGAGTACCACCGCCTGCTGCACTCCTCACAGACAACCTTGCCCTCCCCAGCCCCTGGTGTGTGTTGTATATATTGACCCCACCTGCCCCAGCCCCTGGTGCATATTGTGTGTACTAACCCCACCTGCCCCAGCCCCTGGTGTGTGTTGTGTGTACTGACCCCACCTGCCCCAGCCCCTGGTGCATGTTGTGTGTACTGACCCCACCTGCCCCAGCCCCTGATGTGTGTTGTGTGTACTGACCCCACCTGCCCCAGCCCCTGGTGTGTGTTGTATATATTGACCCCACCTGCCCCAGCCCCTGTTGTATGTTGTGTGTACTGACCCCACCTGCCCCTCAAGAGTGTTGTATTTTTAATGGCCAATCCCTAGCCCCAGGTGTGTGTTGTGTTAACTAAATTAGTTTACATAAACAACGGAGAGTCTGGCATGGTCAACACAAAAAATAGAACTATTAAACATAGAGACTGACACGGTCAACACAGAAAATAGTGCCCACAACAAACAACAACAGTGGCATAGTTGTCTCAGAGAGTAGGGCTATCAAACATAGAGACTGTCACAGTCCTCTGAGAAAATTGAACACTCAGACCCAGTACTTTCTATAGTGGACAGACACATGGCAAAAGAACAAGATTGGATCTGTTGGTGTTCCTGATGCGCTGGAGTGGAATGTATCATTGAAGCTCATTGTAATCAGGCGGGATCAAAATTCTGCAGGGTACATTTCTCTGGCTCCGTTCATCATATAGAATAATAAATAATAATAAAATTAGCTAAGGCTAAAGCATCAAGCCTCACCACTAAATTTCTGGAACTGTGGTCAGGAGTAATGAGACATGAGGAGTAATGACACATTTTGAAAGAGGTTGCCTTTTTTGCACACACCCAGAGCCACTTACATAGCTTTAAGTCTTACACTTCACCTATTTATACCGCTGGATGATTATGTGCCACAGCAGGGCCCTTCCTGACTCTTGACGTTGCCACCTTTACAAGTCCAGCCCTCCTTAGCCACAGCAACACCTTCTGCCGGCCACACAATCCGGAGCAATTGCAAATTTAAAAAAAAATCAATATCAGAATAAATATTTTAAATCCTAAGTAAAAAATGTTTTAAATCTCCAAGCAGCCAGCTCATTGTTGGTACTTTATGTGATTATTTTTTTCACCTAAATTGTTCAAGAAAATTACATCCAGGTTTTTCAGTCATTGTTTAGTAGGATTTTGAGGGTAGAGCTATTCAAACTCTTTTTAGCCCAATCAATGAAACCTTCACTCCTTTCGCCAAGACCCTCGATTTAGTCATGTCTCAAGTCATGACCCCCAGTCCTATCTTTGTATAAGACCCTTGATCTCCTTTCTTGCTGTTAGATCCCCCAATCCTCTCACAAGCTATAAGACCAAACTGTCCTCTAGCTATAACATCCAAAATCCTATTCCTAGCTGTAAGTACCCTGAACATCCCTCTAGCTATAAGATCCAGATTCTATCACTAGTTGTAGGACCCTCAACCCCCACTCTAAGACCTCCAATCCCATCACAAGCTACGAGACCCCTGATCCTTCTTCTAGCTACGAACACTGATCCTATCTGTAGCTGTAAGCCCCCGATCCTGTCTCTGTAGCTGCAAGACCCCTGATCCTGTCTTTGTAGCTGTAAGACCCCTGATCACCTCTTTAGCTGCAATACCCCTGATCCTGTCTCTGAAGCTGTAAGACCCCTGATCCTGTCTCTGTAGTTGCAAGCCCCTGATCCTGTCTCTGTAGCTGCAAGACCCCTGATCCTGTCTCTGAAGTTTTAAGACCCCTGATCCTGTCTCTGTAGCTGCAATACCCCGATCCGGTCTCTGTACCTGTAAGACCCCTGATCCTGTCTCTGTAGTTACAAGACCCCTGATCCGGTCTCTGTACCTGTAAGACCCCTGATCCTGTCCCTTTAACTCTAACACCCCTGATCGTGTCTCTTTAGTTGTAAGACCCCTGATCCTGTCTCTTTAACTCTAACACCCCTGATCCTTTCTCTTTAGTTGTAAGACCCCTGACCCTGCCTCTGTAGTTGTAAGACTCCTGCCCCTGCCCCTGTAGTTGTAAGACCCCTGATCCTGTCTATGTAGCTGTAAGACCCCTGACCCTGTCTCTGAAGCTGTAAGACCCCTGATCCTGTCTCTGTAGCTGTAAGACCCCTGACCCTGTCTCTGAAGCTGTAAGACCCCTGACCCTGTGTCTGTAGCTGTAAGACCCCTTATCCTGTCCCCTGATCCTGTCTCTGTTCCGTATCTCACTCGAAAGCCCCTTTGGCAGGAGCTCAGATCCATCCACTCACATTTTCCACCATCTGATTGATGTTCTGTGAGGTACAGTGTAAATAGATTTCTGTAATTAATTGAATAAGTTTAAGAGTCAGGGTGGATAATAGATTTCTTTTAATTTAATGGCCGTTATTTACGCATGACCCTCTTGACTCCAAATGTCATGTTCTCAATAAAACCGCCATGCAGCTCTAATTAAAGCTACTGAAATGGTCACTGTAACCTATTCTATAGCCTGGGAGGGGTATATCCTGTCACCTAAAGCTACTGAAGTGCTCGCGGTAACTGTTTCTTTACTCTACGAAGGGTAAACTCTGTCCCCCAAAGTACAGTCCTGTAATCAGTCTTCATAACAATGTTCCAACTCTATCAAACTATGAAAACTGTTGAAATATTCTTATTTTTGGTCATTTTGATCCAGCAGAGCCGTTCCTTTTAAAGAAGGGTAGTGGGGTGTGACCCTTCCGTTATTGTTACCAGGATTAACTTCATCATTCAGTCAAAAGCAGGGCCAACTGACAGTAGCTCCACAGGGTCCCTCAAAACACCAGCCATCACCCCACTTCACATAAATGTTTCATTCTGTTCACAATCACGACTTGCTTCAGTTCAGAGCTGGAGTTATCTGAACCTGATACAATATCCAATCAAATATGCTTCTGCTATCTGTGAGTATGGTGTGGTGGGGGCAATGGCACATCTCCATTCACATTATCACATATGTAATGACATACTTACATGATATACCATCTCAAAAGTCTAAACATCTGTCTTCAGAATGTTCCATAAAAATCTAAATCTATTCCTTGTGGTCCCACAATGTCTTTACAGAGCATCCCCCACCTCCACTTCATAAGCTCTGTCTGAGTGAGTGTGAGGATGCGCCGTGTTTTGGGGGGTAGACTAATTGAGCAACAAATCAGCTTTCTAATAAGCAATCAGGGATACACAAACATGTCATCATGGTTTCAAATGCTCCAGAGAGGATGAGGCGCGCAAAGACATTAATGAATACACAGCAGAAATCTTTAGCCAGTCAATACGGCTGAGTTATTTCCATTGAGCTGATATGCTTGATAGATTAAAGCTGGCATTTCACGTTTGTCAAGATTCCTGTGAAACATCTCTTGAATCGTTTTGGATGAGGTCTGCAACTTTGGCCCCTTGGTCGGCCTGCGCGCCTGTGTTAGAAAGCTTTTGTGCTTGCTCATTATCTATACACCACTGTGCGCAGTAGACAGAAAAGACCAAAATGATCTATGTAGATATAAACACTCAAACAAATACTTACATGTATTCCATGTTAAGATACATCAATCTAGAACACTTGCAGAAAATGCTTACGATTGCTGGTTACCGTGGAGATCTGTCATTTTGGAAAACATAATTCCTTCCAGGAAGGACCAGACCGCCTTTCCCGCACACTTTCCCGCCTCCTGTTTGGCTAGTCTCCAGTTGCCTTTAGGACCAGGTAGTTCCTATTGGAGCTTCTGGGCAGTTCTGTGTAACAGTTAGGGTATGGGTGGTGAGGGTGACAGGGTTAGGATCCGATAGAAGCTGTTGGCACGTGTTCCAAGCAGATATGTGTAACGGTTAACATAAGGGTGGTGAGGGTGGCAGGTTTAAGATGTGGAAGAAGCTGTTGGAGCTTCTGTGCAGCTTTGTGTAACGATTATTGCGTGGCTGTTGAGGATGAGTGTATTAGGACCCATTAGGAGCTGTCTGAATTATTTCTGAGCAGTTATGTGTTATAGTCAGCATATGGGTAGTGAGGGGGGCAGGGTTAGGATTTGGTAGACGGAAGGTAAGGCATTGACCCAGCTTTTAACCATGAAACATCTTTCTGTCACATTTAACTGAATGGCTCACTACTGATAACCCTGACCCCCTGATAAAATGGAATTTCTTAAAACATAGCGTGCTTAATTGTAAAAAAAGGTGTCTTCTCAGAATTGTGGAAATACAGGCAATCCGACAATGCACCATGCCAGGACTCTTCCCATCTCCCTCTGTGCTGCTGAGGGTTGAATAAATAACCAGAAGATGATGGCTTTGATCACCAGCATGCTGAACCTGCTGGAAATGACACAGATGTGAGGCTGATGGGAATAGCCCCTCCGTCTCCCCTGGGGTTATTGGCGGGGATGAGTTTTGCCCATCATCGCCATCAAAGGCCTGGCAACAGCCACCAATTACAGCCCCCTAGCCCTGCGGGGTCCTCTGACACTTTCAAGTGTCAGTAACTGTTAGGGCTGGCGGTGGGCACTGACGAGGTGGGGGGGGGCACACGGCTGCTCTGAGCACGCTCTGTTTTTCGCCTGCAGGTGCGAGAGGTGCGACAGGAGCTTCACACAGGCCACCCAGCTCAGCAGACACCAGCGGATGCCCAACGAATGCAAGCCCATCAGCGAGAGCGGCGAATCAATCGAGGTGGATTAGCGGATTGAGCCAGAATTTAACTGCGGGGAAGAAAAATCATGATTAAATGTCACGGACACTTAAGCAAAACCAAAGATTTCCTGAGAGATCCTCTCAATCAGCCCCAGAAAACCAAACGCAGTAATAAAATAAGTGAGATGTTGAGAGATATTGATCTTGGCACAGATAGAGACTGGGAGGGGGGGGGGGGGGGTCCACAAAAAGGGGGAAAATGTTTATTTATTTATGACTGGGGATCCCAGTGCTATACCACAGCCTGGAACCAAAAACCCTGTCTGTGTCTGTAGCTTTGTAACTCACTTTCTTACTCTTTATAATATATACCAAAGGGACTGGACTGTGGAGGTGATGGGTCAGGCACCCCCACTAACTGAGAATGCACCCTTTCTAAAGCATGGTTTAAAGGGGACAAATCACTCCCCTTTGTTGTTTTGTCTCTGTGATATTTCAAGTGCAAAAAAAGTACCTTTCTCGATATAAAAATGTAAAAAAAACAACCAGAAAAAAAGATATTTATCAACAATTGCTCTCATGCATATCATGTTCTGTGCACTTTTAAATGATCCTGACTAATTAAAAAACTTCAGATGTGTTCAGTCCTCCACTACACTTCAAAGCACTGAACTCAGCTCAAGTTTTTTTCAAGTAAAGTGTATTTAAATTCAATTATTTCATGCAAAAAAGAAAAATCCATGTGAACAGCTGTCATGTTGCCAATGTAGTAAAATGGAAAAAAGGTTGAATTACTGTAAACGTTTATTCTGGAAAATGAAGAAGCTAGTCTGTAAACGGCATTTAAACTATATATTTTTAGGGAACCCTACATGAATTGCAGTTTAACATAGTGTTTTTTTTTTTTTTTTTTTTTTTTTTTTTTTTAAAAAAATTTTATTTTTTTTTTTTTTTTTTTTTTTTTTTTTTTTTTTTTTTTTAACAACATTGTAAGTTATATTTCATTTTCAGGCAATCTAGAATGTGATATACTTCAGCTAAAGCAAGATAAGATGAAACATTACTGACATCCACCCAGATCCAAGATGATTGTGAAGTTGTCATCTTCTCGCGGGCAAAATGTAAATTAAATATGCTACTTTAATGTCTTTAGAATCCAACTGACTTCACATTCTTTTGCATTGGATGCTGTCAATGATTTTTTGTAAACTGAATAGATTTGGTTAAAATAAGGTAATCGGCCACAGATTCATTTAAACCAGTTTTCACATTTACTGTACCAGGAAAATACATTGAATCGTGTGTTAAACTCACAGACAAATCAAAGTGGACTCTTTTTTGCAGGATCTCAAATGATGGCCTTTTTAAAATAAAAGTTGGCCTAAACCAAGCTGGCATTCCCTGGGAAATAAAACCACATAACTGTTTGGAATATTTTGAGAATTTCAAAAAATAACAAAGTCTAAGCATTATTTGTTTATGTAAAAAGGCTCCTTGTGCCTTCTAACAAGTTAATCAAAACAATACCACATTCTTTGCCGTTCAAGCTATACTTCCACTTTCAAGGAACACAATCGTGTTTCAGTGCTACAAAGCTAGCATAAAAGCAACATCAGAGAGTCAAATCTTAATTGTTTTTATATCACACGTTGTTTTCGTGTTCTCGTGCAGTAAGTTAGTGCGAGAATGAAGTTACCGGTGAGGGTAAGTACCCTCATCTCCACCACTCATTGTTTGTATAAAACCCAAAAATACACATCTCTCAGAGAGTATATATTATGATGGTCATAAATTCACCTATAATAATACTTGTGTTTTATGAATGGTTTGTTATAAAGACCAGGAAACACAAGAGGATCCCTGGCATTTGTATGGCATTCCCATGTGTCCACAGAATCGAGGCGAAAGGCCAGCAGAGTAGACAGAGAATTCACTTTTTCAGTCTATCAATGTCTCAGTTACTGTATATAGAGAAATACAGACGGGACGGGAGGATAGCCTGCACGTTAAACTGTACCAATTTTATGGGAATATTTTTTGTGCTCTGTGAGTGAAAATGATCAAGCATGTTTCAATTTACTCATGTCAAACCAGGAACAAAGAAACTGCGAATAACCTAGTTAGGATTTTGACACATTCGTTATCAGATATGTATATCCTGATGATATCCTGTATCCTGATAAAATCATATTAGTTTTCATCCTGATTATATTTACATTTTAAAATAATGTTTTAATATTTTTTATATATTAATTTGTGAGGAAATATTAATCCTGCAAAATTACGTTTTCTGTTACATTTGATTTGCTTCAGTATTAATTTAATTCATTATTAGAGCTCTACTTCAATACAGATACAAACAAATAAAGCACAAATAAAATAACTGAAATCTGTCATTACCTGTGCTTTTAAATCACCTCATACAGATTCAAATTAAAGTATTATTAAAATTATTAAATTTTTATTAAAAAAAAATATTAGCTGTTGTATAGTTTACATTCATTTTTGTCTATGTCCCAGATTTTTGCAACAATTTGGATTGGATAATTTTAAAAGTATTTCAATTTAAGTAATTCCTAGGCATTTAGTATGCTTCACAAAACCTGTCTGTCTATGTAATATGTACATGCACATATTAGTATGTTTGTGTGTGTGTTTTTGTGTTAGTGTTAGTATGCGTGTGTGTGAGCGTCTTTGTGTCTGAGTTCTGGTGTGTATGTGTGCATTAGTATGTGTTTGTGTGTGTGTGTTAGCATGCGTATGTATGCATACTATGTGTTTATCTTTGTGCGTGTGTGTCTTTGTGTGCGTGTGTTAATGTTATCATGTTATTGTGTTTGTGTGTGTGTGTGTTAGTATGCGTGTATGTGTTAGACTGTAGTATGTGTTAGACTATGTGTTGGTCTTTGTGCGTGTGCGTGTGTTAATGTTAGCATGTTAGTGTGCGTGTGTGTCGTGTGTTAATGTTAGCATGTTAGTGTGTGTGTGTGTGTGTGTGTGTGTTAGTATGCGTGTATGTGTTAGACTGTAGTATGTGTTAGACTATGTGTTGGTCTTTGTTTGTGCGTGTGTGTCGTGTGTTAATGTTAGCATGTTAGCGTGTCTGTGTGTGTGTGTGTGTGTGTGTGTGAGAGAGGGGGTGTAAACCCTTTTTAGGGGTGGTGATATATGGGCTCCTTCACAGGGGTCTGTACTGCTCTTCTCGCTCCTGCGGCGGCTCTGTGTAAGGTCACGTCCCCAAGCTCCTGTGTGTGTTTTTGCCAGGGCAGCTGTCGGGTGGCTATAGATCTGAACCCTGGGAACATGAACTGGACCGTGTTCGCTCGCCGACTCCCTGATTTATTGGTCTGCCGCTACACACCTTTCAGGCGGCATCTTTCTCCAGCCCCTCACTCTTATCAGGGTTTCTTTTAAAGCAAAACAACTTGTTCCATAAACCTTTCCCCACCAGCTCTTGGCAGTCTCTGCGCAGAAGGCCCGTTTTTTTTCCCTTTTCTTTCCATGGTACTGTGAAATGTGGACTTACGTTGTTTGTTTCCCTTTTTCAGCTATGCCCATCCTACAAAGCACACAGAATTATTGAAATACTTCCATTCCATTTTTTATGGCATAGCATGGTTTTCTTTAGCTTTAAATATACAAAGACTTTTCTTCTGTTAACACATTAGTCCCAATACACAAGGCAGCGTTCTCCAGATTTCTATTTAAACAGCATAGTTTGTATCAAAATGCTCTGTCAAGCCCGAGCTCCACAAAAAGCAGGTATACAGGAGTGGCCAGGTGAATGCAAAGCAGTTGGGTGGGAAAGGTCAGGTGAATGTAAAGTGGGTATACAGGAGTGGTCAACTGAGGTCTATGCGACTGATGGGGTGAATTTAGGCAGGTCTATGCGACTGACAGGGTGAATTTAGGCAGGTCTATGCGACTGATGGGGTGAATTTAGGCAGGTCTTTGCGACTGACAGGGTGAATTTAGGCAGGTCTATGCGACTGATGGGGAGAATTTAGGTAGGTCTATGCGACTGACTGGGTGAATTTAAGCAGGTCTATGCGACTGACTGGGTAAATTTTAGCAGGTCTATGTGACTGACTGGGTGAATTTAGGCAGGTCTATGTGACTGATGGGGTGAATTAAGGTAGATCTATGCGACTGAATGGATAAATTTAGGCAGGTCTATGTGACTGATGGGGTGAATTAAGGCAGGTCTATGCGACTGACTGGGTGAATTTAGGCAGGTCTATGTGACTGACTGGGTGAATTTAGGCAGGTCTATGTGACTGACTGGGTGAATTTAGGAAGGTCTATGTGACTGACTGGGTGAATTTAGGTAGGTCTATGTGACTGACTGGGTGAATTTAGGCAGTTGTAAATGAGTGACTGGGTGAATTTAGGCAGGTCTATGTGACTGATGGGGTGAATTAAGGTAGATCTATGCGACTGAATGGATAAATTTAGGCAGGTCTATGTGACTGATGGGGTGAATTAAGGCAGGTCTATGCGACTGACTGGGTGAATTTAGGCAGGTCTATGCGACTGACAGGGTGAATTTAGGCAGGTCTATGCGACTGACAGGGTGAATTTAGGCAGGTCTATGCGACTGACTGGGTGAATTTAGGCAGGTCTATGCGACTGACTGGGTGAATTTAGGCAGATGTAAACGAGTGACTAGGTGTTCAGCTGGCAGCCTCAGCCAATAAGCAAAAAAGTAATCAGTCAAAAGCACTTGTTTATAGCTTTAATGTAGTGTGAGAAATGGGCCTGCACTTTTTCACTGAGCAACCTGGCATCTGAAGGTATGGGAGGCTTGAGCTAATCATGAACTTTTTGAGAAACTTAAATTCATCTTAAATTTGCGGATGGACTGAATATTATCTCCCAAAATGTTAATAATTGCAACATATTGGTTTATTTAAATGTATAATTCTCCACAAGTTAAAAAACATGAAACTTCGTTAAAAATTAGATTAGTTGTAATTCACATAGAGCTTCATCTGGGATATGACGGTTCCCATGAACCACATAATATCATCTGTATTTATTCAACCATCAGCTTTCCCTCATTCATAGATAATTCACTCTCCTGGTGACATTACACATTCCTTCCCTGTTTTTCCAGAACTTTGCAATAACTTTACCTTGAACTCCAAGAACAAATTATTTACCACCTTGAGTGCTCAGAGAGCAGCGACAATTTGCAGATAATAAAAACAAAATTGCCAGCCATTTTAAATGATCTAAGCTAATTATTCCTGGGGGACCTTTACAAATTCGTAAAATAAATACAGTTAAAATTTCAGACATCCATCATGTTTCTTTGTCATGGGAACTCGGAGCTGTGAATTGCAGTTTGGCCATGAGGCTGAAAAAATGAACACATGAAAATTATTATTTTGAAAATATACATGTGAACGTGGCCTCGGGTTCAAAGCTATATAGTACTTTACTTTCCATGGAATTTCCTGCTTGGGAAAATACTGACCAAATAGAGGTCACACTTTCAGAAGCAATTAGCGTCCAAAGCAGAGTTTTTCTAACTTATTTAGAAAGGTCTAATTGGAAACACATAATGTAGGGAAAAAGACTTTGACAAATGTGAGTTTTGGCTTGGCCTTGATAAATTTCAACCTCACTTTATTAACATGAGAAATGTGCTTTACGAAAAAGATTATTCTACTTTCGTGTGTTTTTTTTTCCCTGGCCGTGCAGACGCTAATACCCAGGGCGACTAACGAGACATTCATCTTGAGGATTCTGTCACAGGCAAGAAGTGGATGAGAGAGGGGAGCAATTAAACGTGCATGACGGCGGTCTCCCGCGAGAAACATACATTGGGATTCCCAAAGATTGGAGCAGTCCACATCAGAAAACACCCAGTGTGACAGGGACACCTTCCAGTATAAGCTAAATGTCTGTGTTTCAAACTTTTCTGTTTTTTTTTTTTTGTGTGTGTATTATTGTTCAAGTCAGAGAGAATTTGAGCAACCTGTAAGAACGGAATCATCGAGACCGTAGTAAACCCTCCTGAGACATTTATGAATGGTATATAAGAAACAAGTTTGTATTTAAAGTTGAAAAAATTCAGACGGTCTTATGACACGTCTTATTACTCTCTACTCATACAAAATTACAATACAAGATAAATCTTAAGTGGAGCAATTTATATGACTTTTGTGTACAGAATTCACTGGGATGACATATTTAATATTCACCAGAGTGGTTACCATAAATTTTATGACAACTGCTAATATAAATATGATCACGTTACCTGTGGCCATTATTATCAAATTGTTAAATGTCAATACTTATTTCTCCAAGTTAGTTCATCTGCGTGGAAGGACAAAGCAAATTAGCAAAATTTTTAAGAAATTTTGAACTCTTATCCACTAAAGAGCATTGTCACAGTGTACACAGATTAACACTACAAAAATTAGCAGTTTCACAGTGTACGCAGATTTCCAGTGTCACATTGTACAGATTCATTTTGGTGTACAAACAGTCCAGCGAGTAGCATTTATGAGCCCACTAGAAGCCGGTGGTGTGGACTGCCCATACTCATCGGACCACAAGCGGTTCTGCGAGGTTGTAAGTATCCCTTTCTAAGTCAGTCTTTGACTGTAGTTTATTTGTGCCATGTGCAGTAAGAGGTAACTGCGTAATAAGGTAGGGGGGACGTGAGAGTTTCATGGCTGAGACTCTATTAAAGGTCAATGAGGTACATATGTAACATTGCGGGTAGTTATTGCATGGGGTGGCGGGGGTTATCAATCATAGGGTGGCTCCCAGACCTGCTGATATCATGTGCCTGTATCGGCTGTGTAAGCTGTTACTGACGGGCCGTCCTGGTTAATGCTCAGGGGATGGGGTCAATGGCAGAGGAAGGCGGGTGTCCAAACAAACGGTACAGCAGTATCTGCGAAAGGAGTGTTTTTTTACTGACAGCAGTCTCCAGCACACCCCTGGTGGTGCTCTTCACAGGCAGATAATCAACAAACTAGCGGTTCGGCACTCCCCACTACAGCTGCAGGATTACGCTACTATCTCTGTCAGTGGGGGCCAACGCGGAGAGTTGTCAGAACGCTGCATGCTCATCACGCAGCTATATTCTTTTAGCCATGGAAACCGAGATCATTTGTTCTTAAACTGATCATTGTTTATCTACAAGCAAATTATTGTTGTGCCTGGCCTGTATGCTAAAGGGAGTTACAAAATGCACATTTTTACAAAAACATAATGTACGTATGTGTTACACGTACATAAACAGTGTAAGATTTATTTATTCATTGATATAATAGTTTAATAAATACTGAAACCAATGCATCCCTCTCTGAAAAGAGGACTTGAAAATGTCAGAATCAAACAAAATATGAAATTATCAAAACACCCCATTGTTTGACCCCAAAATATTTATATTAAAGTCGAAAATTCCACGTTCTTGTAAAAATTCACAGAGGGCCCCAGCCCAAACACATGCTCAGTAATGAGAGGCCAGTCACACAGGGTCAGTTGCAGGCGAAAGCAGCTAACGGGCGACGATTCCATGGTTAGATCTAAGCTCCGTACAAAAACAGTATGCACGTAAAATACCAACTGCAAAATTAGTTGGGGACTGAAGTTAGTCCATGAGATGCAAACTAAAATAGTTTTCAATTACAACTTGAAAATAACTACTGCTATGCTCCAGAGGAAACAAAGTATGCAAATATCTAAGACTTTCAGTATAGCAGGCTAGTAAGAGGAAAGTGGGGGAAATGGTGTTAAAGTCTCGAAATTCAGGCCTATTGGCAGTTCATCTTTGCAGAAACAATATATGTGTACATTATTTGAACACATTATACTTCGGTACAATATATTTTAAGCATCAGCTGCATGTAAGTAAATTGCAGAAGTTTGGCACCTGACTACCCAAACGTTTTAATGGGAGTGAATATTAGGAACTCCCTTTAATGTAATGTTGCTACTCAAAAACTTAATTCCAAATGACAACAGATGTTCCAGTTTGTTTTATAGAAATAGTTGGTTTAGTATTTTATAGGCAACGATGCTTAGGAAACGCGATACACTCCCTGGAAACATAGGTCTAAGAACGTAAATAACGCTGAGGCTACTTCTGGAACAGACCAGTTACGGACGAAAGGCAGTTTCTTCGACATCAACGCAAGGTTGAGGGTAATTCGGGTTGTTTCTGACAACCTAACACACCTTTTAAATAGAACACACACACACAAAGGCCGGCTCTGTCGAAATCAATACGAGGCATCTGTATCGTACAGTGAGGAGTCTCCGAGAAGCTGCTCAAAAACAGATCCGTTTAATTTCCTTGACTCGTAATCGTATCACCTTGCTGCTAAAGGCACATCGATCTATTCCTTTCGGCCGCACTAACGTGAAGCTTGTCACACTTGCGTCTTAGGCCGCTGGAATTGTCCACTGATCAGCCTTGACAACTGCGAAGGCTCTAATTGCAAACGTAACTCAAATTATTACCATTTGAGATGCACTTCAGCGTATATTCCAGCGTCAATGATACAATGATTGTAGGATACATTTAGCCCATTTATAAACACTATTAAGCATAATTTACATAGCATTTCACTGTGATGTTATTAGCCCCCTAAATACCTGTTTGTGTTTTTAAAAGTTCAACAAAATTTTTACATTTTTGTTGATTAGCAGACGCTTTTTCCCCAAAGCGACTTACAGAGCTTACATTTCTACATTCATCCATTTATACAGCTGGATATTTTACTGAAGTAATTCAGGTTAAGTACCTTGCTCAATGGTTCAACAGCTGGGTGGGACTTGAACCGGCTACCTTTCGGTTTCAATCCTGCCACCTTAACCACCTCCAAAAATAATGTTGCTATATTGTCGTTTCACATGCTTTAGTGGGTTGAATGGTGAAATACATTTTAGGGTTGGCTAAACAGATATGCATGGTAAATGCTGTTGATAACTGTTTAAGGAAATAATTAGTTGACTATTTTGCGAAAGTTCGCTTGCTATAATTGCACGAGGATTTTGGAGCAGAGGATACCTGTCACCCACCCTTAAAAACTCAATAGCCTAGTTTAATTGAGTGGGTTTGTGGGAAATGCTAGCAAAACAAAACAAAAAAATGTATACACTGGATCATATTTTCCGTCCAACTCTCTCTTATTAATAGCCTTGTGTGACCTCGATTATGGATCACACAGCTCCTGGTATTTCGGCACATTACAATCAATCTTTTCTTTTTCCTTTAAACCGTAGTTGACCATGGAAGTACGGAATTATTTGGACAAATGATGTGATAATAGGGTGGGATCAGAACCAAACATATACGATAACGCTTTTTGACGCAGTTAGCTGTTGGGACACCCAGATTGATTACAATGGAAGCGATCTTTTTTCAACGCCCGCTCGCAGTAAGGATAAGGTATAAGTATATCTACTTTTAGCGGCGGCTATTACGGTGGGACTTCGATTTCTATTTTTCATACATGAAGAAATACGGTCCCTTTTCTGCCGCGCATTAGTACTAGCAACATTAGTGAGTGAGTAAGTGCTTTATACATTAGTTTACAATATTAATTTTAGTTGCGAGTGAATTTACATTTTAGGTTGCTAGCTAGAATTTGTAGATATAGATTGTAGATTGGCATAGTGTTGAATGGCCTGAACCAATCAGCGCATACTAATTAAGAATTTCTTCTCGTAAAGTGTGCGTTCTTTGGAACCTTTGAGTAACCCTTTTTGAATTGAATTGGACACCCTTCAAGCACATACGAAATGGACCCCAAGCACATCCGGTTTTCGATGCTCTCTTCTATAAAGCACCTTCCCTTCAGAATGAAACAATGGATGTGTCCAAATGTTTGAGAGTCTGCCAGATATATTACAGATGCCTTCTTTCTTGAGAGTCCGGTTATATATTTTTTGTTTAATCACATAATGGGCCCTAAACTAAACCAATGGTTTCCATTTCCCCTTCTGCACTGTCTATTCACAGTATGAACGATAACCATGTTCAGGTCCATTTTCAGGTTCATCACAGTAAGAACGATGACCATGTTCAGGTTCATCTTTCACACTGCAATAACCATGTTCAGGTTCATCACAGTATGAACGATAACCATGGTCAGGTTCATCTATCACACTGCAATATCCATGTTCAGTTATTCACAGTACGAAAGATGAGCAAGTTCAGGATAATCATTCACTCTGCAATATCCATGTTCAGGTTCATCGTTCACACTGCAATGTCCCTGTTAATCATTTTCATAATTCTCCATTACCGTGTCGCCTGTTTTTTGGTAATCTGTTGGCTGGTCAACTTGATGGAATCCCCGATATAGCCATTTTAAATAAATTATCCATATAGCAATATCTACAGATTTAGATTCAGTTTCAGATTTAGATTTATAAATGTATACATGTAAAAGTACCCCATGCGCTTGTCAAAATACACTAGAACCCAAACATACATCTTAGTAAGCATCATTTAAATAATGGGGCATAATATCATAATGAAAACGTAATAGTAACAAAAAATAATTTATTAAGTACAAAATTATTACAAAGTAATGACATGGATTTTCAGTAGCTAAAAATTAGGAACAAATAAATAACGCATATTATACCACTGTTCGTTCCTACAGACTCGGAGCCGAACTTGTGACTCCACTATTGTGTTTGTGCCCTCTGGTGGATGCAGACGTGCATGACACTAAGAGTACGAAAAGAACATAACTCAATGTGCTCAAAATCTGTAATTGATTGTGTTGAATGTCAGGTAAGCAACACGCATCCACCAGCTGTGTAGGTATAAAATATTGTACTATATTGTACCCACAAACCCTGTAGATTATAGGCAACCGTATGACATTCTGGCTCTGGGCTAATTCATGAAAATCTCATCCACAACAAGGATTCAACCTGAAACTCTAAATTCCACCGTCTTTATACCATCTTATACTGACTCCAATTGACTAGTTGCAGAATTTTGAGTCCTATCCTAGTTTTTCGAACCACCTGCAAATCGTAAAATTTAAAAATGTTTTAGGTTTTACGCATCTGATACTTAAGATGAACAAAAATCTAATTTCTCCAGCATGCAGAAATACATGGTCCTTCCATATTATTTCAGGAAGTTTAATTTAAAACCACATGAATTCCAGCAAACGATACAAAACATTTACGCACGCACGCACGCGCACACACACACGCGCGCACACACACACGCGCGCACACACACACGCGCGCACACACACGCGCGCACACACACGCGCGCACACACACACACACAGTCTGGGGAGCAACACTTGGACCTGAACAACAGGCCTCATTAGTCCAGGATGAGTGGGTCCTGTCCAATCGGTCCGTGTGTTTGAGATCAGTGGCCAGCCCTGTAGGCCATGGCTTCTTGGATCTGCCGGTTCAGCTCCCCAATGATGCGGTCCTCGTGCGTGTAGACACCGGTCCGCAGCAGGGTGTCCCTCTCCTCCAGCAGGCGACCCAGGTGCTCCTCACCCCTCTCATCCAGTGGTGCGCGGCCGGGGTCCTTAGGCGGCCTCATTTCCTCCTGCTGCTGCTGCTGCTGCTGCTTTAACCTGTGGTTCAAAGAGTCGCACTGCCTCAACTGCTCAGCCAGAACTGCCCCGGTAAGCTTGGCTGTATGAATGGATGAACTGAAAGTAGGATTAGGAGAGTCAGCTAAACAGTGCAGGTACCCAGTCAATGTCGGGGGGTACCTGTTAAGCTCATTCCTGATGTCCTCCAGCTGCTGCTTCTCACTCTTCACGACCTCCTTCTCCTCCGTGGCCAGGTACCGAAGCCTCATGTGCTCTAGTTCCTGCTGCTGCTTCTTCAGCCGGGTCATGGCCGTCTCCTGCTCCCTCTGGAACCGCAAGCCCACACTCATCAGCACCGGCCTCCCCCGGGGCCAAAGACTGTGACCAAAGCTCCACACCCTAAAGGCACAATCGGTTCACGCTGACGCATGAGTCGGAGTGATCGTCAGATGCGTTTACAAAGCAGAAACTTTCACCGCTAAAGGTTCAAGTGTTCCCCAAACTCCAGGGGCTTCCTGAAATAGCGCAAGTCAGTGAGTTATTAGCAGTAGTAGAGTCAATAAGTGGGTGAGTGAATGAGTGAGTACTGAGTAATTCCAGGTGAGTCCTCATAAAATGGAACTGCAAGGTGGGCGTCTGGTGACAGGTCTGCAGAGTTAGGGCTGCCTAAACAACAATTTTGGGGGTACCCAAGAAAGTGCACAAAGGAACACAACCCCCCCTTCCTGCCCCGATGGGCTTCCTAGGAGCAACACAAAGCCAACTGATCGTCACTTTTCTGAATTGGGTGAGGAAATTACTGCCCTAACAGGACAGACACCTGTGGGGGTGTTACATTTTACAGCACAGGCATGTTTCATAATTTCAAATATTCCTGTCCACAAAAACCAACACAAACCACTGGAGCGTTTGGTAAAGGTGGGAACATTGGTAAGGAATCCATTGACCCCAAGAGAGAAAGGAATATGCTCTGACTCAGGGCATGCCAGGATTTAGAAGGAGGAACGGAATACGCTCCAATTATACTGTCTGGAGACAGTAAAATTATTAAAAAATCTGATGGAGGACATTATTCCTGGGGCTGAGAATTTTTATCCGGTTTGTCACCTAAAATGCGATACCAGAGATACGGCCATCGCTAAAGCAGGGTGTGATCCGTCGCTTAAACAGAAAGAAAAAAAACAGAAAAAAAACCAGCCCGGGAGAAGCCCAAAAAAACAAAAGGATACATTCACGTTCAACAATCCTGCTGAGGCTCAGACATACAAAAGTGACGTTTAAACGTCTACGGTCTGGGGCCAAAACTTCATATTAGACATGATTTATGGGCCAATTTTACATGGAATTATGTACCCCGTAGTTCAAAATAAATCAACTTTTTTTTTTTTTTTTTTTAAAGCTGTATCTGGCACTGAAGTTTTAAAAAAAAGAAGTTTTTTTTTCCAGCTGGCTCTCGTCTTTAACAGTTATTAACATGGCTCGATAAGCTCTGCGTCTGCTCGGTTTACGTTAGTGTCAGCTCCACGTTTAAAGGCCACCGACCACGAAACGAAAAGCTTCACCTTCTCATTGTTATATTAACCTTAAGAAACATCCCAGGGAGAAGAAAGGGAAGATGAAAAAAAGGGAGCCATGGGTTTCTGAAAACATTTGCAGAACAGAAGTGTTTCTGCAAGGATACAACGGTTTAAACTCAACACACACAAAAAGAAGCCTGAATTTTACTTTATTTCCATGTTGCTATTTAACAAAATGATTTGCATTTTATAAAAGTATGCCAGTTTCTAACTATTCCCCAACAGTACCAAAAATGTAACAAACCTCTTGGAGCTTTGTAAAAAGGCACAGCTGTTACTCACCAGCACCCCATCCATCCCGCAGCGAGACAGACAGTTTGAGCTAAAGGACATACCTGTTTAAATCTGGCCAGTTCTTTTAAGGCGCGCCCCCACTGTTGCTTGTAATGCAGCTTGGACTTTGTGGTAGACTCCAGCTTCCTTTCAAGTTCCACCTTAAGCGCGGTGACATAGGATCAAAAGAGGGTAATGTTAGCCCATTACAAACATCCACTGAAAGATTATATATACAAACGTCGGGATCAGAGAGGGTCGAACCGCTGCATGAGAACGTAAAGCTTCCATCAACAGCGTTCTGGTAAGACAAATATTGTGGCAGATGAACATTTTCTCTTCTTAAAATATGACTGTGTAACTCAGTTTTGAGTATGAGAGCAGGACAAGACAACCGTCAGCTCAACTTCCAAACGTGTCTTTATTTAGTCAGACGTTCAGGAGTTAAAGGGGAACTCTTGGCCCAGACCAGCAGCTGGGTGGACCAGAACCCAGTTCATCAGAAGCTCAGTTCACTCTCTAAAACGGGGACCTTGCTGCTCCAGCTTTGCTTCCCCTGGCAGGCTCTCGCCACACCGGTTCACTCCGGGCGGGACAGTAAAGGCCAGAGGAAATGTACTCCGGAGGACAGCAGCTTGTTCCTGTAAAGACTGTTCTTCATGCAGGCCACACACAATGGCAGGAATAGTCTCAAAATTAACAACGTTATAGCAGCAGTACCTGAGGTTTTTAAACAATATGAAGAAGGGTTACCATTCCGTGGCAAGAAAACCTTCACTTCGTCTGCTTTTTTAGAAAGACTAACTCCATCAATGGAAAACATTTTACAGTACTCAGTCAATGAAAAACTTAATTACCTTTTTTTTTTTTTTAATCAATATTTAGAAAGTAGTGATTTGGTTTAACACAGTAATATTCCTGTGTGTAAATTGGTATTTGGGGCACGCAAAAACCCCACAGGTGCAGGTGGGTTTACTTAAGCCATTAAAAATACATTCCAAAACAAAGATAAGACATTTACAGCCACACTACTCTCCAAACACGGTCAGAACACCGACCTTCTCCAAACTCAGCAGGTTGACCTCAGACTGCAACCGGACCTCGGGCCGGACGTTCTGCTGCTCCCGGTACTGTTGGAACTCTTTCTCCAGTTGCCGGTACCGGTTATTTGCCTCCAGGATCTGGGTTGAGGGCAAGGGGATGCAACGTGTGGAGGTGACATTAACCCCAGTTTTCGATATAAAAACACCTGAACTGAAATGCACAATACCCTAGCTCTCTCCTAAACTGTACAGACACCATTACCTTAATAGGGGTGGATTTTTCATGCATTTAAACTGAGGCAACAGAGTTTAAAAGTTTTAGCATATAGCTATAGTTCTGTTTAGATCAGAACTTCTGGTCAAGGCTCAGGTTTGCGACGCAGGAGTGGAAGGAGGGGAACAACCGGCCCGTTTCAGGCGATCATTGAAGAGATCGTGCTTTAATCTCACTCTCCACACCGCCTGCGCAGAGGGGTGATCTCCCGACTGTCGGCTGACGTGAAGCAGGCACCTCGGAGAACAGCAGCAGGCAGGCGAGGGCAGATACGCCAGCACAGGGCGAGCGCGTGTGTTTACGCATTCCTGACCAGGGAGGACGAGGAAGGAGGCCGCGTGGCAGAGTGACCGGCCGCGCCTCGTCTCGGAGACACCCTCTTCATGCCTGTCAGAAACCTACTTTGTTTGATTTGTTACAGGCAGGGGGTCCAGATGGGTTCTGGGAAAACGAGACGGAACACTGGCGTATTTCACGAAAGCTGGACGTCTGTATTGCAGGGGCAGGCATCCAAATGAACAGGGATTTGTTAATTTTTGTTCATCGCAGGAAAGCCAACTCATTCAACGGCTACTCAAGGTTTTTTTTTATTTTATAAGATGTTGGAGAGACACACTGCCTTATTTTCACCACTACTGGTTAATGATGTTTTTAAAACTGGTGAATCCCAGAACCGAGCCAGCAAGCATAATCCAAGACTGGGTGGTGTATGTACACACACAGCTCTGTACTGACCAGGTACGCACGCACACACACAGCTCTGTGCTGACCAGGTACACACACACGCACACACCAAGCTCTGTACTGACTGTAAACACAGTCAACTCCGAAAGATGCAGGTGTGATTTCATATGGACAAACAGCCAGCCGATGCTCTAACAAAATGCAGACTACTGGTTGACCTTGCTTTGACACAAATCGGTTTATAAAACAGGCAATGTTACCACTGTGGTCATATCAGGTTAAAATGATTGAGGCCAGAGCACTGAGAATCTTTGGATCAAATTCTGCTGGTGCAACAGTGTCCCCTTGTGGCAAGTACGAGGCGCTCATGAAAAGGAAGCCCACAGAGGAAAGAGGAGTTTCGGAACAAACAAACGCAAATACAAAATTTACTTACTCGCATGCAAACTCTTTCACCGACTACACACTTTCACTCCGCACTTTGGTTCTCTGGCCACACCCACCTGCTGTTGCTGCCTGGCCCGCTCCTCCTCCAGCTGCCTGACCTTTGACCTCTCCAGCTCCACCTGATGAAGGCAGTCTTCGCGGAGCCGACGCCCACTGTCGTGCAGTTCCCGCATGCTGAACTCGTGCTCCGCCCTCATCTCTCTCTGTAGTCGCTGGGTCTATGAGGGAGAGCGGTTCACATGACAATGGGGAACTTCGACCTTCAGGGCTTGCTTCATTTCACACTGAACGTGAGGCCCCTATGGTATATACACGCTCACTCATGTAAATATTGTTGTAATGAGTGACTAACAATGTAAACGCTCAGGCAGACGACGACATTCAGCTGTAGTCCAGCTGGTTGGAAATGCCCCACAAGTGGAGCGAGGTAAACATTTTTAAGAAAAGTCTCAACAGCTATACTCTTTAAAAAAAAGGCCAGACTAAAAACACTATCAGCATCTCCCAGCCTGTGGCTCATTACCGTACATTGACCATACCTGTGCATCAACAGTGCCTTCCAATAAAAAAAAAAAACCCATAAAACTCTGATATCAGTCATACAGAGGTGCAAAGCTCATTTTTCCAGGAGGGTCACGGTCACGGTCACGGACACACACACGGACACACACACGGACACACACACGGACACACACACACACGGACACACCTCCATTTCTGCATGTGCCAGTTGTCTCTCCCTCTTCTCCAGGTCAGCCAGGGTCTTCTGAAGCTGTTCCTCTAGGAGGGTGTACTCCATCTCCTGTAACACGGTTACGCGTCAGATGGGGACGACGGTAAACTCTGGCGGGACGCTGCTGCGGGGGGGTGACCCACCTTCTTCTTGACCAGAGCTTCACGCTCCTTGTCCCGCCTCCTCCACTCATCTGCCAAGACCTGCATGTGCCTCAGCTCCTTCTGCTTCAGCTGGAGAAATCACAGAAACAACGTGAAGTTATGCAATCATTTGCCTACAGCACATGCATAAAACGTGCAGTACAAAGACTGGACCACGAGTTATGCTGAGTGTACACAGCGTCACCAGGTTCTATAACCAGTAGTTTGTTTGAGACTATCCTAGCTCATCAGTTCTAGTCTAATTTCCTCACATCATGTTAAAATGCTCAGCAGTCCTCAACTCAAAGATTACTGACGTGCACCACAAGAGGGCGAGAAGGAGAAGTCTGGCAGGAGGCCAGGCAGAGATCTCCTCACTTTGTCTCATAATTATATACCTACAGGGATGGCGAAATGTCTGGGGACCACACCAACTTGGTGAAATCTTGGAGCACAAGGTTTTTGCTCACCAGGGAGAAGTTTAGCTTGCATTTGGTAAGGTATAATCACAACAGCAGTACCAATGCCAGGACTTTAACCTGCGACAGTCGCTACAAGTCAAATGGAAGCCGGGAGGAGTTAGGCAAAATACTCCACACAGACACCAGGTTGCCAGTGAGACCATCTTCCCCGGTTTTCAGCTAAGAGAAAACGGCCATGCTCGAGATTTTCTGTGGTCGGCTCACATTAGAGTTGCTGGGTGGAAGTAAGGCATCTGACCAACCGTGCACTTTGACCCCCAGCTGGGCGCTGTAACCTCTTGCCAGGCAATTAGCAAACTGAGACCAAAATGCACCCCTCCCCTACTTCATCATTCCATGTGGTGAGGAAGGAATATCAGTATAATTTACTTCTGTCTTCTGCCCCCTCGACCCTCTATACTATGCAGCTGGTGGTGGTGGTGGTATGCTTCCAGATAAGGGAAGAAGCAGCTGTTAGCATCACTAAGTATCAGCAAATTATCAGAAATCGGGACCATCTCTACAGTTCTACGGACGTGGCAGACCCCTGGTTTTCTACAAAAGACCTCCCATCACCTGGTCATCGAACAAGTCCTCCTGCAGCTCCTTCCAGGCCTCCAGCTCCATGGCAGCCCGGTACTCCGGCGTCTCTCGGGGCGCGGCGTCAGAGGGCCCCTGGGGCTCTCGTGGAAGGGCCTCCTTCCTCACAGGGCTCTCGCTCTTTGACAAAAAAAAAAAAAAACCATCATCCACATCATCCTCAAGCATTTAAAAAAAAAAATAAATAAAATAAAAGATATGACCCCATTCAAATGTAATGGGTTAAATTACTACTGCGAAACACTGTAAAAATTATAGCCTTACTGAGGTCTTTGCTCAAAAAACGGTTCCAGTTATTTAGCAGTTTCAGACAAAGACCGCAGAATTTTTGCTTGCCAGCTGGTACTTTCTGTACCTGCGAGGACTCAGGCATGATGACGTCTTGGACTTTCACAAAGCCCAGGTCCTCCAGAGTCGTAACATATGACAGCTCAGCCACTTTTTCACTGGGCCTGCATGGACAGACACACGCAAGAAGACATCAAAATTGACTCTTCTGGTACTGCAGCCGGATATGGATAAGTCCAGTTCTTATAACTCCCCAAAAAGGCTTTACCCGCGTGCCTTCACAACAGGTATCCTGTCAGAGAATGTCTGTCTCCAGTGCTGTTGGCCTGACTGCCCCAGGAAGCGGATCTTCTCCGAAGTTAGGAGGCAGGAGAGCGGGATACTAGCTGTGCCCAGGAGAAAATCCTGAGAGTTGGGGTCGCGGTGCCACATCTCCACCACTAGGGGGACCCTGCACAAAGGAATGGCATTTCAGCACCTTTTTTTGTTTCGTTTGTTGGCTTTAAGGTCAGTAACTAGTCAAGCCCAGAGGTTGGATATGCTGCAGATTATAGTAAAATTTCTGGAATTAAACATTTTTCCATAAATCTGCACACACAACAATGAAAGTGAGCTTGCCGTAATTACGACAGCTGTGCTTCCAAAGCCCTGGAAACCCGATACAGATCCCATTATGAGACAAAGACACATGCCGTTTAACAGACCTAAGGAACATATGCCGAGTCACAGCGACTCACCAGGTAATGGCCACACACACACACACACACACACACAATTTTCAAAAAGGTACATGCAGAACATCTACCTAAACACATAGTTACACACAAACACACAGCGGAGCTTCCCAAACATGAAATATGTACACAGAGAACAACAACAATCAACAAACCTGAGAAAGGTGTCCTGCAGTTGTTGAGGCAGCGCAGCAAAGTCAAAGGCGCAGTAGGACTTGGGTAGGTACACCTCCATGTTCTTCTGGACCTCCATTGGGGGGCTGGTCATGATAGGGGCTGCACTCCCAAAAAACTGGTAGGAGTATCTGATGTGGAGGGCAGGGGTGTGGCTATTAATATTATTTCTGTTGCCGGTTTGTGTTGAAAAGATGCAAACAGCTGATGGTATGTCCCAGGCCGTACCTCAGGATGCAGTGGACAGGGAACCCCACGTCCACGTCCTGGACACTACGGAGGTCCAGAGAGAAGCAGTAGTGGTGAGCCGTCGAGGGGATGGCAATTTTGGGTGCGGAGACGCTGGCTGAGGAGGGGGGAGCCTCCAGCTTGTCGCTCTGGTCCGGAGCTGGGGCAGAACAGAACACGACAGGTTTCACCACCCGGCAGCGGTTTGAATGCAAAAGCGGGTCGTGTAAGTCGCTCTAGACAAAGGCCTGGTCTAAGAAGCGATTTGATGGGGCACAGCTGTTAATGGGCCACAGGAAAAGTGTTACCTGGTGGGACTGGCCGTGCCCTTCCAGGGTCCTCCAGCAGGCTCTCCACTTCGCTCTCTGTGTGGGAGTCAGTGACAGGGTCGCGACTCTGGACAGGTGTTGCCGGGCGTGGTCTCTGATCTCGAGCAGGAGGCTCAGGGCGTGGCGGCGACGCCTCTCCTTTATTCACGAGCGTCTGACGCCCGTGTCCACAATCACCAGGATTTCCCAACTGCAAAGGAGACATTCAGGTCCAGCTCACTCGCCCACACACTTTATTAGCCTCTCTGGTTCCTTACCAAAAGGATTAGCAAATCTTTAATTTACAACAAAAGCCAAGCCCTTTCTAGGAGTCCATAGTGAATCATTGAGTTTAAGAGACCAATCTGAGCAGACGGTACCTGTGTGACGGCACCCTCTCTCCGGACTGTGACGGATACCCCGACTGTGGGCTGCAGATCCAGAGGAATGGGGGGCAGGTTCTGTTTGGCCCGGTTGGGGGGCACCAGCACAAAAGCCCCCTCGACAGTGGCAGGCTGCTTCTCCAGTTCCATTCCCTCCCTTGCAAGCCCAGCCAAGGGCACCTCAGTACTACCCAGGGAATGGTTTCCGCAGCAAAGGTGTACCTGTATACACAAGGGCACACAAAAAGTGTGTGACCAGCCTGCAGACATACCTTCTGTAAAATACTGTCTATGAGAAGCATGGTTTTGTTTTTTTTAAACAATGGTGCGTGCACGCACTGCAATCGCACAGGGCCAACTGACCGTGCATGCACTGCAATCCCACAACGTGCCAGAGCCTCCGACGCACTAAGCACCGACGCAATTAAACAAGTAAAAGGTGTATTCTCCAAATCCGCCTTTCATATCTCAGAAGACACTTGGCCACTTCACCTGCAGGTTTGGTTGCTCGCCAAGGTAGGCTCGCAGGACAGGGGCGCTGCTGCGGATCCGAACAGAGGCCCTCTCTGGCTCGAAGTTGGGGCTTATGAGGTTGTGAAAGGGTTCGCTGGTGATGTCGTTGCCCAAAAGAGTGTAGTAGAAGAAAAAATGCGAGCCTTCTTTTGACAGCTTCATCGTGCTGGGAATCAGCTGCGTTTCAACACAAACAATACAAATGTTTTACAATTTTAGCCGGCGATCTTTTCCCTCACTCTCAATTATTACATTTTCTTCATGCAACATTTCAAAATGAAATACCACATTATGTTTTTTTTTTTTTAAATGACGGTTTGGACAAAGCCAGCACACATTACCCTTTCCTAGCATTCTGATCTACTCATGCAGCTAACACAGGGTTTGGTTACTTACAGTGCAGGACATCATACAGTCTGTTCTGTTTTTGTTTGATGTAACCCATTATCTAATCACATTAGATTTCTTATCTAAAGTGGAGGGGGGTGGTTGAGCACCACAGACTAGCAGTGTTGTCTGCTGAACTCATAGTAGTTAATCTCCTCCCTTTTTAAATGTTCTGTTATTCACCAGCATTTTTTCATAAAAATATAAATATCTAATTTCATTTACAATTGTCTATTACTACTTGTCAGTTCTATACTGCAACTCATCAGTTCAAAAGCTTTGGGAAAACAAAACAAAATGAATTATTTTAATTTTTCCTACAAGCAATGATTAATATATATTTTTTTTTTTCCACGTCACATAACCTGAAAGCCACCAACTGTGATGCACCTACCTGCTCCAGCTTGGTAGCAAAAGCCACTGTCACGGACAGGACAAAGTGATCCGTGCAGCGATCCGCCGGTCCAATCTGGTGGTACCCCTCATCCTCTCTCAGAACTGGCTCCAGTATACCAGGTCCCAGGCTGGACAACAGAGGGGAACCTGGTAAAATTTGAATAACTTTTTTTTAATGAAAGAAGAATTGATTTTATTTATAGTCAAGAAAGTTTTGGTTTAGAGCTTTGATTGATTTCTCATTTATTTTAAAAACCTGTACGGATATGTAAATATTTACAATATTGCATATTACTGCTTAACATACACTTTAATCTCGGATGACTAAAACATCTTAAATTTCAAGCTTTATCCATTTATACACCTGGATAATTACTGCGGCAGTTCTGGTTTAGTACAGGGGTATAGTATTAGGAACCAACAATCCACTGCTCACAAGTACAGGGTCCCAACCACCACATCACCTGTTGCCAAAACTCTCTCTGAACCCATGATTGCCCACCTTGCCTCGGAGGAGCTCCTTTGGCCTTGAATCGGTCAGGCGACTGTTTCGTGTCATTCTCGAGGGCAACGGCCAGCAAAATGGATGGCTTCATCTTGGTGTACTTGCTGCACAACAGTGGATGCCATTTTGGAGTCTGTTGAGGGGAGCACGAATTACACGGTAGTGATACTAACTAACCATAACCACTGGAACCCATGGTTTTCCATTTATGGAATGGTACAATTATGCCCGCAGCTGGTACGGCTGAATAAGTGCCGGCTTGCCTGTTTGATTTCCTGGACAGATCTCAGGTCCAGGACGATGTAGCCCACGCATTCTTTGGCCGACGTGATCGAATCGATTGCATAGCACTGCAGCTTGATGGGCGTGCGCTGGAGTCTGGGAGGAGGGGGGGGGGGCAGAAGGAGAAGCCGTGATGGTAATTCAAACCTTCCACAAAATCATACAGTTAACATTCAGTAGAGACATCAGAAGCAAGACACCTCAAACCACACTTCCGTTGCGTTGTCAGTTCCAAGCACACAATAAGGTGACTTTAGAAACTGACCTGTGCTGATGGAGTGTCTTGCGGTCCAGCTCCCAGGCCAACTCTGTGCTGAACTGGGGCTGTTCCTTGTGCTCCACTGGGTCGGTGGCCAGCTGCTCACCATCAAATTTGGCCTGCACCACCAGGACATGGCGGGGACTCTTGGGGAACTGTCGGCCTAGAGAGAGAATAGGGAAGCACACTCTCATTAAACAGGAGTTTACATCGCAGATGCAACGGTCATTATTTAACATTTTAATGTGTACTACCCACTGACACCATGCCATTTTATTATGCGGAACATTACTGAAAACATACCGCAATACCGCAAACATTCAATACCACAACTTTTTATTTAAATACATTGGGGTATATTAGGTCTCATACACCATCTTCGATCTAAAACACAGTTTCCCGTCATTCCATCGCCGTAAGATCGATTGTATGACACAAAACGCAGTACTCAAATACAGTTGGTATTAACCAGGCGCGGATTGGCCATTGGGAAATTCGTGAATTTTTCCCGGTGGGCCGGTCTTGTGAGGACCGGTCTTTTTTTCCCCCCAACCCCGGCATTTGAATATAGAAACATGTGTCAGTTCGAATTTGGTGTATGAAATTGGGGCTGCTTTTTGTTGCCAGTCTGCCCCTGCATTAACTATACTTCGGTGTCCAGTCAAGTCAAGCGGACTTACCTTTCAACTAACTGGTTGATTTAGTATAACACTGTCAACAGAATAACTTACATAAACGTGGCTAAGGCAGCAAAAATGTAAAACACAAGATTAAAAAACAGGCCATGTTTAAATAATATAGTTAATCAATGTTAATGTCATCTCAACTACAGTTCGTTCAGCGACTAAGATAGTAGCGTAGCTAATTAGACGAGTTAGGAAACACATTCTAAACATTAAAAGAACCTATTTAAAAAATTATATATATATAAGTAGCTAACTTGTTAGCTATCATAAACACACGTCTGCGTATGCGACTTAGCCTTAAATCTAACTCATGGTTGTTTAAAAAAACAACAACAACATTACCTTCAATAATAGATACCACGATGAGCAACTTATCCGTTTTAGAGGCCATTGCACTTATAAAAACCCAGTCCGGTCGTATCCTGTCTGCCTTTTTTGGTGTGTATCCGCTAGCTGGATTGGAATCAACAATACCAAACTTGGTTACCAGGCACTCGACTGCCACTTGTTTACCCCGCTGTGGTGAAAATATTTGCCGCCTCCCATTTAAAAGTACTGCAATCAACCTGATACTGTTGGTGAAAAAACTCACAACGGCGATCTGGTATATTTTGAAGAGGTTCCAGAAATTTGCTAAGTGCGACCAATCATAGTCGTCAGGAAACCGAGGGGCTCTACGAAAGGATTTCTAACGAAGGTTCATTGGGCACTCTTAAAATCACATGACTGCAAGCCGAACAAATAGAAAACGGAACGAAGCAGCAATCATAAGCGCTTACTTGGCTCATGGGACGCAATTGGTCAGGGCGTATTTAAACAGCGACTCTGGAAGCGAATGTGTAACTCAAAAATCTCCCTCCCCTGTAGATTTAAGTTTTAAATCCTTAGAGATCCTATTTCAAGATTTGAAATGGTTTTTCCAAAAGGTGACTACGAGTTTCACTATAGTTATTTCCCCCCTGTTAATAAATTAACATGAATTCCCCTTCACAAATATTGGAGAAATATCCCGTGAAAACATTACGAGAAACCGCTGCACTAGCTCGGAAGAAGAAAAAATTGATCTACGACACTTATTTTGTCATTCGTTGTTACAGTACCGGTAAGAATTGAAACCTGCTTTTGCCACTAGGCACAGCCCAGACTTGTACACAGGCTTCTGGCAACACTGCCTGGTGGTTTAGTCACTTACAGTTCCTCTTAAATCTCTTTTTATTGGAAAAAATACTCTCTAATGCAGCGGTCCCCAACCACCGGGCCGCGGACCGGTACCGCACGGAAAGGATAAATCATTTAATTTTAATTTTTTAAATTTGTAAAACAAAATAATTATATACAATTATAGACTATTTGTGCAGTTATTACATTGAACTTGATGCAGTCTGTTTTTTTCTTCTTTTCTTGGTCCTTTTCACACCACTCTAATATCTCTGTCACGCCCACAAAAGTTTACAGATTTTGAACTTGAAACAAGCTCAGGGCTCTCACTGATTCAGCGACATGGTAAGTTGCAATGTTTTTATTATATGGTCATTAGAGACAAATATGCACTTTAAGTTTTTATAATATCATCACGTAAAATGTTATGAAAAAGCGGCTAGATTAAACGTATAGGCCTAATGGATATTCCGGTCGTGTCGTGACTCCCCTTCCCCCCAGACGGCCAGTCAGGGAAAATATTGTTTATATGAGACCGGTCCCTGGTGCAAAAAAGGTAGAGAACTGCTGCTCTAATGTAGCCTATGTTTACAAAAATCCGATTTTTTTTTATTTTATTATACAGTGCGGACAATGTCGGTGAAAAGATTAAAATGACTTTAAAATAAAATAGTATGAAATACTTATTTTCACAATTATCGTCACATTAGTTGTGAATGGCAAAGGGTCGGTGTTAAGCGATTGGACATATGGAATAAATAAGAAGGGCCCCGATTCCATTCAGAACAATAAAAAGGTACCCAACCATATGGCCCAACTGTTGTATAATTATTAGATTTCTACACACGTGGAGCTGTTGTTTTGACTGTCTGTATAACTCAATGAGTGGAGTAAATAATTCCTAAAGAATAGAAGATGATTAATTAACATATTAGGGGGTTGAGGCTATGATCATCCCGTAGAAGACCAGCTGCCTTCAATGGAGTTTAAGTATCTCAGTGTTTTATTCACAAGTGATGGGTGTGAGATTGGCAGGTGGATCGATTACGGGCACTGTACCAGTCCGAGGTGGTGAAGCGGGAGTCTTTGGACAAAGTCCTTGGGTTAGGGCGAGGAGCTACTCCTCCGGATCAAGAGGAGCCAGTTGAGGTGGTTTGGGTAAGGATGTCCCTTAGGACGAAACCTTAGGAGCTTCACCTGACGTGGCCCACTGGGTGGAGACCCCAAAGCCTGGGGGTACTGGAGGTATTATGTCTGACAACTGTCCTGGGAACACCTGGGAATTCCCCCGGAAGAGCTGGAATCTGTCTTTGGGGGAAGGGAGGCCTGATCCTCCCTACTCGGTATGCTGCTGCCGCCGCAACCCTGACCAGGAAAAGCAGATTATAAAATTGATGGATAGATGGATGGATGGAATATTACTGGTATTGGTAATCAATGAATTAATCGAATGATAATTTTAAAGGCAAGCTGGGAAAAATACTAATTTTTATAACAGTAGGATGTATAGACCCCATTGATATTGCACACCTGAGAACCATGTGGCCTGAATATAATTAATTTAGTAGCAATTTCTGACCTCACTAAGGCGTCTTGTGGTGTGGAGTTATGTCATTGTGTTTTGGGAGACTGGTGTCTGAGCTCAACATGGTTATAAAGACCCTTTCTTAACCACTGCTTGATATATTTTACTTAAGTATTATTTGAAGCAAAAGTTATTGTTTTGATTCTCTTTTTGATCAGTATTTTGTAATGAAATCAAATATTGTGTTTATTCAGATTATTTACTGAGTATTTTTATTTACAAAACGGCAAGCTTTCCAAAATGTATGTTTGCTGACAGCTTTAAATGTAAGTACAGTTCCTTGCTCCCCCTTGTTGCCCTTACATTTTCAAAGCAGAAGGTATATATTTGTAATTAACAAATAATTAATTGTAATGAAAACTGCATTGCATAACTCCTTTGCAACTGCACACCTAAATTATTCAGGTTAAAAAATGATGTATACCTTTGAACACAAGAGGAGTTGAGGAGTGGACAATGCCATTCCAAAGTTTCTGAGAAGAAAAAAATAAAATATTCCAGTATTCTATGGAGTTTGGGAAGCAAATCAAATTTTTCTACAAAGAAGTAGGAAAATATCCCCCGATGGCAGCAGCCTGTTATAGGGAGGCTTCTCTTCAACAGGGACTTGTTTGGCGTGAGAAGGCAAATGGGTGGAGCAAAGTCCCAAATCTCAGCAGAAGGTGAGATGAGATTTAATTTTCTAAAAACCTAAAACTGACAAAATATATCTTTCATTGAGAAAATGTTGCAAAGAGAGACAGTGAAAGACATATGACTGACTTCATATACGTGAATATAAAGATGTCACACTTATTGTCTCAATTATTATGGAGAAAAACAACCAAACAGATATTATAAATAAACATATTTTTTTCTTTAATTGTGATTGCCAAACATTTTAAGGCATGTATAAAAAAACAAATTGCATTTCCAATGCAAGGAACTGACCAGGCAACAGCAGTGAAGTTTCTCCCTACATGTCATCACTGGTAAACATTTACACGTTGCAGCACTGTTCACGAAATAGGACAACCACAGATCTAACGCCGGTGAACTGGGGTAGAATGCCACACAATGCGATTAAATAAAAATAACGTAACTAAGCTTTTTGTACTCTGCCGTATTACTATGTACAGGGAAAAAAATGAATGATAAAAAACCTCGCATTGTATAGATTTACTCGCACAATTACAATACAACAGACAGGTGAAAACAGCCAAGAGTATACAGGTACAGTTTGACCAATACAAGGGGTGGGGGGGGGCACTCTACAGTCACTTGAACATGGTGTCACTTACAGCAGTCCCCCCTGACATCCCAGCGATATTGCAATATTGAATACATTCAGTAACATGGTTACACAACAATATATGTGTCCATTTAAAAAAACAGCGTAATACAACCCTTTTGGTGGCTGGTTCTTCTACTAAATCCAAGTAACTATTTGTAATGTCAGAAAGGCAACGCAAGGCCAGGTATGTGTCTGAGCCCTGTCGCCAGAAAAACTCACCCTTCCCTTCGATGCTGCTGCAACATCACTGAAGCTCTTATAAAATCTTCATTAATAAAAAAAAGAAAAAAGATATTGTCTTCTGCCTCCCATGGAGGCGATGAATAACACCAAGGAACTGATGCCTGTGAATCCTCTTGTCAACATGTGACCATGTCACATGGTGTGGTTCAAAGTTTCCCATCATTCCCTGTCGAAACAAAGACCTTTTACACATTTCCATATGAACAACAAATGTTAACATTTATTTACAATCCGTAAAATTTTCAAATTGCTATATTTTCGCCAACCAGTGTCCACTGCTGTCTTTTACAAAATCAGTAGTGTTTTTACCATTTTTTTTAACAATTATTAGAAATTTTACTGAAGGTTTTGTCTTATCCCTCAGTTATACTATATGTTAATAACTATATTCATTGTCTGTACAGAAATGGTTGAAATTATCTGGCAGAAAATTTATTTTAAATAAATTTATTATAAAATCTGAGGTAAATTCAATTGTGCAGACTGAGGGCTTCAATAAAGAATAGTTGTGCATTGATGGGAATGGAAACCTAAACCATGTACCCACCAGTTGCAGAAGTCTGGGCTGCCACCTGCTGGCTGGATACCACAGCTGCAGCGCTCAGCCCAGCTGCACCTAACCAGCAGAGGGAAGAGGAAAGAGCTGATCATGTAACATCCATGCGCTTTGTTTTATTAATCAGAGATACATCATCATACTGCACAGGTATGCAGGTAGGAAAGTATGCCTGCTGTCTTTGCTCTTACCCTGGTAGGGGTCGTACTGGCCCGGTATGAGTGGGTAGCCTACACCAAGGTGCGTATGGTGATGGGTGTGAAGGTGTCGGGCGAAGGGGGTATGCTCTCTCTCCCGCTCCAGAACCCGCTCGCGTTTTGGGGAATCCCTCTCTGCTGGCTGCAGGGTGAAGAACCACAACTTGGAAACCTCTCCTAGCCTGGATTTATGGCGACCGGGTTTGTGTCACAGTGTGTCAGCATACTGTACTACATGTTAATACAACCATAATGTCAACCTTTCACACTAAATCCAGCTTTTATAAAAGCTGTAATCCAGTATTCTCATATTTTAGTCATATATTCTCATTATTTGTCACATATTTCTCTGAAATTAGGAGAGGAAACAGAGAACAAATATTGGTAAATCAAATTCACCTGCTGCTCAAGATTGCAAATTGCAATTGCAAAATCTCCTCTTCATCTTATGCTCTTTGAAGCAATTAAGCATGTAGTAAACTACTCCAAGATATAGACTCAGTAGCCAGTTTGTTTGGTGCACCCATTTAGTACCAGGTCAGACTCCCCTTTGCCTCCAGAACGGCCTGAATTCTTTGTGGGCATGGATTCTAACGTTACTTACTGTCAGAAACATCCCACGGGAATGATGGTCCATGGTGACATGATGGCGTCACACAGTTGCTCAAGACGCCGATATATTCATGCTGAGACCATCCCGTGCTCTTTTGGGCTTAGGTCTCAGGACTGTGCACATTGTCATGGTTCCATGGTTCTGAGACAATATGTGCTTTGTGAAATAGCACATGATCCTGCTGGAAGTACCCATGTGACAAAGTAAACTGTAACCACGAAGGGATCCACCTGGCCAGCCACAATGTTCAGATACGTTGTTGCATTCAAACATTGCTCAACTGGTATCAAGCGACCTAACGTGTGGCAGGAAAAATCCCCACATCATTATACCACCACCACCACCAGCCCGGCCATTGGCCATTGCAATAGCACAAAATATTTGAAAATGTGGTTGTTGACGGGGTTGAAAAATTGTGCTTGAAAAAATCTACTTAGTGATCTGGCTTTTTCATCTTGAATACCAAATTTTTGCTTAATTTAGCTTAAATGCTTAATTACTAAGTAATACTATGTATTACTATATATAACTATGTAAGGCAAGGGGGTTTCTGGCCTAGTTTAAAGCCTAATTAAGTCATCTGATTGAACTACACCCAAGTATCACCATTTCACTGGACAGTTTTTTTAGAATTGGAATTGCCAAATTTGTTGAAATTGTAACTCTGGTTTTACGATCTCTGCTATTTAACAGGTAATCCACTGCAGAGAAGAGATCACTCCTGCAGGATTGAAGCGCTTTGGAAGCATGCTCAGCCAAGCCTCTAACAGGTCAATGCAATGGAAGACATTTATTATGTTCCCTGTTCTGTGCTCTGTGCTGACCCCTATAGGCGGTTTGTGGTGCCGCAGCAGCTCCAGGGCCGCAGACTCGCAGGCAGGCTTGCCGGTCACGCCACGTCTTGCCTGGGTCGCCTCGGACTCCTCCCTACCCGCTGTCTTGCCATATAGTGGATAGTGGAAACCTGTCCACCAGGACAAGAAACAAAACAAACAAGTTAATGTAAAAACACATGGTGTAGTCAAGATAGGATATGTTAGGGAGAGGTGAATTTGGTAAAAGGAAACAGGATCAAGCCACGTTTTTACTTCAGTTTTAAGCCATGAATGGAAAGTTTTATAAATGTTACTTCTGTTTAACCTTTTGCCACTGATCTCTTCATATATGCCCCTATTTTTTCAATTGGTTCGTTTGTGGAGCGGCTATACAAAACAGCCCTTTCTTGAAGATGAATTTTGACATGCAACATGGAGAGGTTGGAGGTTTACGGTTACTCACCTGGGTAGCTGTGCACCAGTGCAGGGGACATCACTTTGTAGGCCACATTGCTGGGGTCGCACATCTGCAGGTAAGGGTAGCTATGCTGGTACTGTATGTAGGACGGGCTCACAGGCGATGGGACTGCCACCCGGGTGCTCCGTGATTCGCCTGCCTCCCGTTCCTCTGTCCTGTCACAGTCCTCCATGTGTCCAAGGGGAGGGTCCTGGTGCTTGGGGTCCTTAGGCTCCGCTTCCACCGGGTTCGTCAGTCCCAAAGGGAGATCCTTCTCCTTGGTCTTGTCAGTACTTACCTCCGTAGGCATCTTCTCAAAGTCCCGATTCTCCTGCTCTGCATTTCTGGACTCGTATGGACGGTACCAAGAATGGGCCTCTGAGTCCTAATTTGGAGGGAAAGTTGTTTTTTTTTTGTCCAAGAATGATCATTTTACTTTTGTCGAAGTAAACCTTTGTGTTATTTGTTATTGTTATTATGTTATTTTATCTTAAGCGATAAATAAAACACGGACCTATTCTATAAATAAAATTTGAATTTTAAACAGGCAACTTGGTACTCAAAGGAATTTCACAGAAAGTGAATAGATAAAGCG
The DNA here is from genome assembly GCA_025775065.1 of Hiodon alosoides. NCBI lineage: Eukaryota > Metazoa > Chordata > Actinopteri > Hiodontiformes > Hiodontidae > Hiodon > Hiodon alosoides. Next base: position 137,813 of record JAOYSI010000007.1, read on the forward strand.
GTTGAGAAAAGTGAGAAACAGTACAAAAAATAAATCTAACATCAAAACAATTCTGAGTAACGAAATACAAAGATAAATTAAGAGACTTACATGTGTAATGGATAACTTTGGGTCTAAAAATGCCTGTTTAACTGAATCCATGGTGAGCTTTCCCACCACGTCCTGGAAGTGCTGTTGATTGTGCATCTCATTGGCCAACTTCCCCTGCTGCTGTTGGGTTGCTGAGATGTGCAGTATCCCTGGTTCCTCATTCAGTCCAGGCTTGGTGCAGCAGGTTTTGTCTGAAGGTTTTGTCGATGGTACAGCTGAAGAAATTACCTTTTGACCCATGTCCTCTTTCATTTGTTCATTCTGCTCTCCTTCTCGATTTGACATTTTTTGCTCAGCAAATTGCCGGTGATCTTCATAAAACTTCTCATAGGGCGTCCTGTAGGCGTTGGACAACACCAGCAGCTTCTGGTCCATGTATAGACCACGTGCATACTGGCCGTAATACAAGGATTGAGCAAGCGCGGTTTGCGTCTGCATCATCGCCAGCTGGAGCTGTGACTGGGGACCGGAATTTATCGTTTCAGTCTTTTTACCATCTAAACACTCTGCATTTTCCTTTTCCTCACTGTCCTCCTGTAGATCCTCCGTTTTGGGACTGCTTTCATGGAGAGCAGCGCTATTTGGGAAGCCCGAGGCGTTTGGCTGCCCAGACTGTAAGTAAGCTGGTAGATAGTAGGGGTCATATCCATGATAGTAAGGAGACTGTGGCTCTTTCACTTGTGCCTCCTTGACGACGATGTCCTTGTTGGAGCTCGTCTCAGGGGGCAAACTTGGCCTGGACCTTGCGCCCTCCGAGCGGCCATCCACCCCGCCATCGTCAGCCGCGTCAGAGATGTCCGAGTATGCGGGGCTATTTGTCTTGCCATCGCCGCTGGAAGGGGGGCCACCCTCAAGCCTGGAGGAGCTGCCAATGGAGGGGCTGGGAGCGTTGTCGGTGAACGTGTACACCTTGTCAGCCTCGGCCCGGATGCTGGCCAGGCGGTTACCCTGGGATCCCGAGGTGCCGCTGGCAATGTCCTGCTTGCTGAGGTGCTCTTTCAGGAGACTCGCAGGGAGGGACTCCTTTCCCATGCCCTTCACCTCCTCCATATTTAGAAGCTTCTGGTCACTCCTGGTGCCCCGGGCCTCTTTACCATCCCTGTCCTTGAAGCGACGTTTCTCTTTCCTCCGGCTGTCTTTGCCCAAGGCCGGGGCGGCACTCAACAAACCTGGCTTTCCGACAATACTCGCTTTGGGCCTGATGGGCTTTAGGAGAGGGCTTTTTGCCACCGTGTGAGCCAGGACCGCCGTTGGTGAGGATCGGTGCGGCACGGTTCCCGGGGAGCCGGTGGCGAACGCAGCTGTCGGGATGGCGATCAGCTTGGGGGGAGGAGGGGCAGGGGCTATCAGCCTGGTCATCTTGGACTTGGACATACACTTGTCAACCTTTCCATTGGTCTTCTTACTCTTGTCACATGGCACTTTTCTTTCGATCGGCCCTTCCGCCTCCAGCTTGGGCATCTCTACTGACAGATTCCTGTCGGTCACAAGGCAGTTCTCGAGCATCACGGTCATGTTGGAAATGATCGGTAGGTTGCTTAGGTCATCCACAGTACCTTCCTTGGTCCCCGAGTGCCTACGTGCCTTCAGGTTGGCCACGGGGCCGCTTTGGTCATTGCCAAGCAACACTCTTCTGCATTTCGATGCCCCCAGCTTGCACAGCGGGGCGGATTTCAAAGGGCTCTCCACACTGTCCGGAAAGTCCAGGGATATGGTACTGAGCGACTCCTCGCAGTCGGATAGGCCAGCTTCTGCCTCTGCCTCCAACTCCAGGTGGGCGTGCGTCTGGTGGTAGCGGAGCCCATTGATGTGCTTGTACTTCTTGTTGCAGTTGGGATGTGGGCAGTCGATAAGCGTGGGCGAAGAGCAGCCCTGGTCGGTGGACACGGGGTCGGACTTCCCCTGCGCCGTTGAGAGAGTGCTCCGTGACTTGGCCCGGATCCGTTTCCCAGACCTGCCGTCCTCCCTGTTAGGGGAGCTCAGGTCCAGGTCAGCGGGGGCCAGTTTGCCCTTGCGCTTCCCGGATGGCACCCCTGAGCTCGGCTTGACCTCATCCACACTGAAGAAGGGGGGTGTCCGGCAACCGCCGATGAAGTTGGTCAGGCTCACCCGGCGGCCTCCCCCGCCTCCTCGGCCCTTGAGCGGCAGGCCCTTGGCTTTGGGGTAACCAGGCTCCATGTCGGGGAGATGGGGGATGGCCAAACGCATTCGCTTCCCACGGCCCCGCATGCCTCGCATCTCAAATTCGCTGGTTGGGGATTCGCAAAATCTAAAGAAACAATGCAAAATAGACAAAAACAATAAAAGTGTGTATGGGTTTTGTAAATGTATTCATGGGAATACAATCGGATACTATCTAATAAAAACGTAAGAGCAAATCATGAGTTATAAATATGCTTACTCTTTCTATCTCATTCTGTAAAGGAAAATAAAGATCAAGTCTTATTTATATCTTAAATCAAGCAATATTTTTTGCAACATTTATCACATGTATCGTTTTCGATGAGAAAATCTGCATCCAATCATTGCAATGCCGATATTTTCCATTTTTAAAAAACATTTAACATTTATTTCATTTTCAATGGGAAATTCAGCAATCATTGCAATACAAATATTGTTAATTTTAAAAAAAACATTTTTATGCATTTTGGCATTTTGTGAGATAGTGGTTAAATATACAAACAGTAGAAGGCAGATCTCTTTGTTGGCTTAACTAGTTAGGAAGTGCCTCTCAGCTCATCTGTCCAGTGTGACTTCTGGAACCTCATCACACAGTCGCTAACCAATTGGATGGTTTCAACATAATTTTTTTGTCAAGAAATATATACAGAAATAACGGCCTTTTCAGTTTTTAACCAAAACAAAAAGAAACCACAAGAACCACATGTTCTGCAGCCTCTCTTTTAAAGTATTTATCATAGACACCTTTAAGTTAAGTAAACCATACTTAGGTGTGTCAATTAGTCCAGAACCGCCTTAACCACGGTGCCTCCTACATAAGCAAGGTACGATTATTCAATTCCACAGCCAATGTACTTTGCTGTTTAGTTTAGTGAAATGTAAACTTGAGTGTTTTTTTTGCTGTTTATTAGGAGGCTGTTGTCCATTCCCAGCGGAGGAGCATGCCGCAGAACTCCGGTAAGCTCTGCTGTCTCGGATGGATCTCTGTTTACCTGGGAGGTGCCCAGTCGTGCTTGGTGCAGTCCAGAAGGGTTCCTACATAGGTGCGCTTCCTCCAGGTGACGTTCACCACAAGGACACCTGAAACCCACCAAAACCGACATGAGGCAACATTGCGAGCTCTCCTGGCGAGCTGGAGCAGTGGTAAAAAATACAGTGCTTGTGTACGTAGCATGCTCGTTTACTGGATCAGAGCTACATAAATATTGTTCCATTTAATGGTTAACATTTATTTATTTATATATTTTGTAATACATTGCTGTATCAATTTGAAATGGAATGAGATTAATTGTTATTTATTTATTCAGCAGATGCTACTACCAACAAATGCATATAATCAAGAAGGCAACAATAAGAAGTGCAATAATAGGTTCCAGGGCATCAAAACCACAACTTTGAAATATTGAAACACTCAAAAGTAGATAAATTCTCTTTCAAGTGCCCCCACCCATCCAGTCGCAATGCAGCCATCTTACAAATATCCCTCCATCCAATCACAGTGTCTTCCAAATGTCAGTGTCTTCCAAATGTCAGTGTGTAATCAAGATGGAGTAATCATTGGTCAAGCTATTCCTCACATTCGGCTGTAAAAACTTTTTTTTATTTTGTGTCATTTCCGCATAATTGCCATATAATTGGTTTGGCATGTGGTCCGTGGTCACTGAGCCTCAGCTGGCAATGTTAAAGTTCGGAGGCCAGCGTTGCACAGAAAAATCTTCTTACTGAATCTGCACAAAATGTGAGAGGCTCCTTTTTGACCCCAGCATTCACAACAGAGCAGAGCCTCACTCACATTTAGCATGTTTAAGAATAAAAAAAACATGTCTTTCAAACACTATGAAGGGATGTTAAGATGTTAATTCAAATATGGAATTTAGCATCCAAGAGCAAATTACGGCTCACAGATTTACAAAAATATTTACTTGTGGAACTTAAAAATATATACGGAAAATATTTTTAAAAAAAAGCAAGACCAGACTCACCGACCAGACCGTAACAAATTTTATTTTTCGTTCTTACTGTAGTGCAGAGATGTAAAATGGGATTGTTGTGTCATTATCTACAGTCTGTACTGCGACTGAGGTTTGGTTGTCTGAGGACAGCTACCCAATCTCAGTTTGGGTCTCTGCCTCCCAGTTTAGCAATAGAGACAGTAGCGACAGGGACACACCACCGGCCAGCACCCACTACTGGTTGAACCCAGGTGCATCCACTGTATACGTCAGCCAGCTGCAGGAAATAAGGTGGTATCAAGCAACACTGCCAGGCTGATGAGAAACAGAAGACGGGAAGCCTTCCTGCAGGCAAGTCTCACCCGTGCCCTTATGCACTATCCTACTCTTGCCTTGTAGAAAGCCCGCAGGAAGCTGAGGAGGACCAGCGGCTGCCCAGCCTGTCCAACAACCACATCTGCGATCACGCCTCACCCCAACCTTTCATGCCCAGAAATGGTGCAGCCTAAAATTTAAAAACCTTGGTCATCCATGTCACCTGGTCAGACCTTGCTGGCCCTGTGTCCCACCCCAGCACAGCACAACATGCTCATACACAGTTTGTTTGTGTCATTACCAACGGCTCGTACATGTCACCAACAGCGGGACCATCCGCATATTCGTATCCACATGACCCAAACTCAAGAGCAGCACATAGAAAAGGGTAAGTAATCAGGATTTTTTTTTTTGCCACTTATAAGTGCCGTAGTCAGGAGAGAAAAAATGGTGAACCTTATTTTGTATTTCGGCTTCAGACTGATCTAAAATGTGATCAGATCTTCATCCAAGTTTTTATAACAGCTAATCAGAACAAAAACCAACAGAAAATACACGTTTTCATGTATGTATTGAGAAATATCATCTAGCATTTTATCTCTGTTAGAAAAGTATGTGAAACTCTGGGTTTATTGTCTCAATTAAGGGGGTAATTAGTGTCAGGTGTTTCAATCAATGAGATGACAATAGTGGCTGTCTTAAGCACATTGCATAAGTAGGGCTTCCCAGTGCGTGCCCAGAAACCAACTATTAGCCCAGGCCTAATTTGTCTACTGTTGTCAGGCCTGGGAAATATTGTATTGCCATTTATTGTAAAGCGTCTTTGAGATATGGAAACATGTGGAAAACATATGGAAATATGTGAAAAGCAGTTTATAAAAATAAATGGATTGATTGATTGATTGTCTATGGACGTGACCCATAACTTGATAACAAAGTTATATTTAGCAGAATGCCAAGGTAGTTGGTGTCAGCCTGCTAGCCACTTAAGTCAACTTTTACATGTGAACAAATGTATCTCATAAATCGATTTTACAAAAAGACCGTAACAAATAAGAGAAGGGTGTAGTTTCTGGTGGTAAGCACATCAGCTATACGTCGAGTCAGCTGGACAGAAAGTTAAACATTCTGAACATATATATTATACCCTAAACCTCCAAATCCCACAGTAAGGAAGTCTTACTGTGGAAAACAGGCAAAACTATAATAGCCCACGTTAGATTTTGTTGATAAAAATCGCTTTCAGGAACAACTTACTGCCATCAATGATACCAAGACAAAGACATGTCAATGTTCTTTGGTCTTGAAAGGGTTACAAAACCATTTCTAAAGATTTTGGGCTCCAGCAATCCATCATAAGACAAATCATATTCAAAAAGTGTAATTAAAAAAAATGTACATAATTTCCCAATTCACATTAGCATTCATTTAATCAAAATCATTCCAAAAACACAGTTTACAATAATCCAGGAAGTAACAAAGAACCTCATGATAAAATATGCAGGCCTCTATTGCATTGACTAATATCAGTCTTCATGAGTTCACCATCAGGAAAAAACTGAACAAGAATTGTGTCCGTGGATAATCCAGAAGGCTGTTGGAAGATTGTCCTGTGGAGATGAGTCTTTTTCGTAAATGAAAAACATTTAGTTTGTTGAAAACCTAACACTGCTTTCCAACATAAGAACCATGTCCCAATTGTGAACCGTATCATGGTATCAGAGTTGCGTTTCTGAGGGCTAGCCATCATTGACAAAAAAAATTTCCGAAAGGGTAATTGAATGTTGGATCATTTAGCTCAATAAATAAACAGCAAAGTATATGTTTTTGTGTGTTATTTGTTTGATTGGATTCTCTTTATATATTATTAGAATTTTCGATCACATATATGCAGGTATACAGAGGTTTTATTTGATTTATCTAAAAGCTTTACAAATGCTGTAAGCTGTCCTCCACAAAGGAAAAGACTATTTTTGAATTTAGTTGTCTCCCACTCTGCTCCGAAATTGGTATTAGCAAAGCAGTAAAGACTCATTGCAAACCTACACAGAACCTACACTGGCCCACAGGCCCTCGATGTCTACTTATAATCCTACCTCTCTCTTCTACATCTAAAGGAAACAGGAATAATACTTGAAGCACACATTCATATATTAAAGGAAGAAGAGGCAAATTCAGTCACCAAAAGTAAATAAAAACAAAGTCATGGGGCTCCCTCTTGTCAATGGACCAGAACCTAAATGGCAGCTCCACCACTGCGCCACAGATTCCGTCAACAGGTAAGCAGCTCCCAGTGCACGTCACCCGACACATTTCCAGCCCCACTCACATCAACGTCTGACAGAGTGAAAATTGTTCCTTATCTGGCGGGGCAGAACACCCTCAACGAGCGTCTGCTCCCTCCGGTAAGTCCAGCTCTTCATCTGCCGACTGGTCAGATCTACCGCTTTCCTAGCACACACACACACTGTCACACGTGCACAGCGGAAAGTGGTAGGACTAACTCTACACATGCTAATGATATCCCTCTAATGAAGGGTATATTTATTTATTTAGTAGGACAGTTGCCTGGTATGAAAGGATAAATGCTTGGTACCAAATTCTAAATCCTGTGTGTACAGTTATTCAGGCATGCTGGCAATTTATTTCTAAAATTTCTTATGCAAGGTTTTTCTTTCTTGGTTTCTGTTTCTACTACTGATATAAAAAGATGTATTCATTCTTATTATAAAAAAATAACAATATGTGATTGATTGGCAACAGTAACACTGCAAGCTATAATAATATAAGTGCAACATGTCAGTAAAATGTCCATGGTGCTGAAAGCACAAGTCAGCTAGCTCGCCTAGTCAACGCTAGCTTTCTAAACTACGAACTAGAATAACATTCTATCATGTTTCATATGTGAGCCTATGATTCACTGACAATAAAGTAACTACTTTTTTTAACATTTCCTGCTTAATTCACCTGTGCACCTTCCTTCTGCTTAATTGGCCCTCAGGTGCCTCTTCAGGTTCTTTGTGTCTTTACTGGTCATTTATGGTCGCAAGTGCAGCTATCGCCCCTTTCCCTGACCTTCACTGGGGTCTTATTTGTAAACCCACCAGGACAGGCACGGTAGAGCTGGAGCTGGAACATTGCATCTCTGGGTTAAATGCTCAGAGTCTGCAAGTAGGCGCGCGATTTGGGCAAGCTTTAGAAGATAACGTCAGCCACTGTTTCAGGTTGTGGTGCACAAATACGATTGGGCCCTAGTCATTTTATAGGAACTAACTTGACTTGATACTAGTCACTGATAGGGATTTTGTGTCATCACGTTAAATATAATTATAGTATAATCATTTGTTGTAGTTATCAGTTTTGCATACGTTTTTTATATTATATATTATATTATATTTTTGCTGCCAAATTCTTGACTAAATTAACACTGCGTCACACACTCCCATACACACTTGCACACAGTCACTGATACACATGACCACGCTCACACACGCAAAACCTTTTCCTACTACCTTTTGAAGGCATAACCCTGCAACCCACCAGGTTAACTCAACAAAGTGCAGCTGCACCCCAACTGCCTTCATCACAGCTGAAAATCATTTAAAGAATGTAAACAGCAACAACAGATGCTGTTCCCCTAGAGATGCTGATGTGGTACTGCGACAGTCTGATTTTATTCTTCATCGACAAAGGGTGTACAGGGTGAGCAGAATCAAACCTGTTGCCTCACAGATTAAAGATGGAGGTGCTTACACAGAGATCTCTTTGACAACAAGGCTGCGAGACAGATTAACATTCCAGTTCCCTCTCTCTCTCAACACACTCTCAAGCACCCCCTCTCTTCGCCCTTACTGTTGTCACAAGGGGGGGAATGAAGGCCAGAATGAATACCGAAAGTGTTCAGAACAAAATCTAGCATCAAGGCTAAATTCCAACCCTGGTCATTTTTTTCACACAATTCTAGAATTCTAGAATGATCAGAATGATCAGAAACTGCATGTCATTTGTATAAAAATTATACAAATAAGACTTTTCATTGGCAACCTGTTCACAATGCATGATGCTCCCATTTATTTTGTCCTTTGTCTTTGTGAGTGGTTACAGGGCGAGGCTTAGTGCCGGTCAATGGGGCCCATCAGGTGGTGGGTGACCATTAACAGCACAGTAAACAAAACATATCAACAGACTGCAGAGGGGTAGGGTTGATCTCACCTTCCTCGGTTTCGTGCCACACGATGCCCTCCAGGTTGACGGTGGTTCCTGGCTGGCATGGGCCTAAGCAGACGGGCTCGGTGCTGTTCCCCGCCTCCCGAGTGTTGGTCCCGACGGACCGGGTCCTCACCAACAGCTGCTCAGAAGGGGAGGAAATAGACGGCGACAAGGAAGCATAGATGGGCGTGGCTTGAGCGGCCTGGGGCGGGGGGGCAGGCACTGGGAACAAGGAATCCACCTGCAGGTGAGAGGGGTAAAAAATAATGCTGGTTGGACAGTGATTGGATGGCCACTGCTATCTGATTGGATGGGATGTGGACATTTGAAAGGCAGCTGCACAGTGATTGAACGAGAGAGGGGCTTTTGAAAGATTATTTATCTACCTTTGGGTTTACTCAGTGAACTTCTTTATCCAGATTGACTAACATAACTCAAAATATTACTTTTCAATCATGTGCATTCCACCAGATGTTTACAGAAGCTATTCAGGATAAAGACATACTATAGTATGACTACCGTGCGTTGTATGATAATGGGACCTCCATTAAACCCAGCGATTGGTAGGTAAACAAATATTCTTTCTACTCCCTGTTGACTCACATGACCCGGCATCATCTCCTTTAAAAATGTTAGTCACGTTTATGTTTGGGTAAAATAAACCCTCCTACCAATGCAATTAAATTTTATGCACAGCTCAGTTAATAAAATAGTTAGATTATTTGTTGCTTAAGAAAGGTGAGAACCAGCTTGGTGTTATGTTACAGACCAATTGCAGCTTCCGTCCATAATGCATCGGGTGGAGAGAAGAACAGCCCTCTCACAGCAGTGCCTCGTTGCTTTCCTATGCCTAGATTACAATTTCACTGGTGATAGTACAAGAGTTTACAGGGTAGCAATAAGGCCTCCTAATTTACTGGGTAGAATTTAGGCCTTCTTTTTTTTTAAATTGTTTAACAGAGAGTGATTTCCTTAGATGCTGTAGAAAATACTGTATTTTGACCATTGCAAAGAACTGTTCACTCTGGAACAAAGCTATTCTGACTATTTGCCCCAAGGTTTAACCCAACACTTCCATCCTGTGATTATTTTCCGTGTTAATCAATAGACCTGAGGCCTGAAGTTACAAAAAAATTACCAGCATCTCATCATTGATTTGACAATGACTGTATGGTGATGTGAAGAATTTTCACATTTCTTACCCACCTCTCACCTCCAAGTAACAGAGGGGTATTGCAGCGAGATCTGGACCTGAGGTGTTGTTGTGATACACCAGAAGCCCCTACAGAGATGAAGGACAGCACACACTTTCAGCCACACAACTGAAAGGTGATTGGACCGCTCAAAGGCCAAGCTGATTGGATTTTGAACCTGAAAATCAGTGACAGTCCTTCAGCCCCTAAGCCCGATAATTGTAATGCTCCTTCTCTGACTGTTATATCCTAGCTGCATCATGAAAGGTTTTGATGCCCTATTCTATAATTCTTGAAACTGTGTAGAAGGCAAGACTGCCTTCCTGACAAACTTGTAGTGAATAACGCAGGCTATTGTAATCCTTTCATTGATTGAATTTTTTTTCTGCATTTACTCGTAACTTTGTTTTGCCCATCACAAATTCTCACAAAATATAAAGCACTTTATAAATACCTGGCATCAGAGTTTCCAATCAAAACCGGACTAATTACAGTATATTGCTTTAGATTTAATAAAAGTCCTCAGTTAGAATCCGTCTCGGGTCATGGTCTGTGGGGAGTCTGCAAATTCTCCCCGCGTTCAGATGGGTTTCCTATGGGTGCTCCAGTTTCCTCCCACTGTCCGAAGACTTGTGAGTTCGGTGGATTGGCATTTGTGAAATTTGCTCTGTGTAAGTAGTGGTCTGTGTTTCTGTGTGCTGCCTTGCGCCTTGTGGGTTAGGCTCCAGCACCCCCTAAAAACTCCTATTAATTATTTCCATTTATTTGCTGGCCCCCCTATTTCAGATTGTTTCTGACCTAATCCCTTTTGATTAATGTTAATATAGGTTAACATAAATATTAACAAAATTGTAAAATGTCTTTGAATAATTTAGCAATCAAATTTCACATTACAGCAACACCACCCATCCATTTTCTGAAACTGCTCATCCTATTTAGGGTTGCCGGGTGCCAAAGCCTAACCCAACAGACATAAGGCAAGGGGCCAAGTACACTCGGGATGGGTTTCTTCTCCAATACACCTCACCCACAAGTCTTTTTAGAACCAGAGGAAACCCATGGAGGGTTTTCTCTTCCCCCTAGTTTTAAGAGTAGGAATATGGATGTTCGACCAGAGGGTCAAAGGTTTTCCTGCTGAGGTAAACAGCAAGTGTACCATCAGCCTTACTTCATCTCCTGTAAATCATGAAATTGTATAGTGGATAAAACCAGATTTGGGATTAAGCTGTAGCTGAAACAGACATTCATGATGTCACAGGCCTTTCAGATATTCATTGCATCCCGTTTTCAGACATTTTGAGTGCATAATTGAAAACACTCATTTTCATTTAAAATCTGCAGAAGATCTAGTCTATTTGGAGCTGGGGCTTTTCAGCACCACATCTCCTGAATAATTTACAACACATTTCTGTCCCAGCTGATCTGGGTGTATCTGTTGGTGTAGTTTGCCTTTAACCACTTTTAAAGTACAGTAGTATTGTTTATACACCTGGACGTCACTTTTGTATGTCCCTTTTGTCAGAGTGTCGGCTAAATTAAAAAAATGTAAAATGCAAATTCAGCCATTGTGCCCATCTCTGTTTCGCTGTATCAGGACAGTCAGTCTCTAACCAAAGTACTACAAAGAGTTAACACCTTAGTGCTTTCTGGTATTGACGTGTGAACAAGCCTATGGTGCCTTTCATGCAGCAAGACACAAATCCAATGGAAACATCACTTGATAACAGCTATGAGCAGCTCGACAAACGACCTGACTGACAGCTTATCCTGCTCTTCTGCATGGAGATCAATATTGCTGAAAACACTTAGATAGTAACAATAGAAAAGTTTGTTTTTTTATTTCATTTTTTATTTATTACATCGTGTTTGATAAGTCATACAGTAACAATGGAAGTTATAAAAAAAAAAATCCAAGTACAGTTTTCTCTCAACAAAAAGCTCAATATTGTTATGTCATACAGCATAATCTAAACACGGCTCCCAGCGATTAACCACCTACTTCAGTTTAGCTTGAAATGTAAGGCCACGCGTATTCTTGTTTGATGAGGATTCGTATTTAAGTCACTACACTACAGAACGATCTTCCTTCGTATTGTTACTGACTTTCATTTGTCAGGTCACTTGTGTCCTGAAATCATGAGGTTGAAGGAAAAAAGTTTTTTTTATTTTTGCATAAGAAGGTAACTACTGCGTGTATGCTGTATGTAGCCAGTATGGCCGGCGGTATTTTGCCATGTTGTTATGGGCATTGGTTTCCAACACCTGTGTTCAAATAATAATTATGCGAGGAAATATTTCCTTAAAAATACATTCGACAAACATTCCGTGCGTACCGAGGCCGAAATTATCTGAAATTGCTCTTTCTAAAACCCGACAAGTTGTGCGCAGTAAATATCGATAGCTGATAAACAAGAATAGAAAATATCTCGATTTCCCGATCGGATGGATGATGGATACATAAAGCCATGTGATAAATGCATTTCAGAGGGATTATGGTTTAGCTGACATCGGGTCGACTTTGTGATAGTCTTAAAATGACTACCATTTAACACCACAATAGCCACCGTGAAACATAATATCGTGAATCATTTACAGATTTGCAGAAACGCACTCAAGCTCGCACGCACGCACGCACAAACGCACACACAACATACTAATCATTCAATTGCAGCATTAAAATATTGATTTAGACAAGTGTTTTTTTAAAATGCTGTTGCTATGCGTTGGCTATAATTGTTAAATCGCCATTCGAAAACCGCACCGTTTCGCAATTATTTATTTTAAATAATTTACAGCCAGCGACCGTTCGAAATGCAATGAACTTCGTTTAATAGCCATTTTGTATCGCCACATAAAGTTGTTAATAACCATGACAGCCATCTGAATTTCAGCACGCAGCAGAACGGTTGATTTGTTCGCAGTTCAGGGTAAGGAAGTAAGGATCCTGGTGGGAAGTATAAATATAATACATACTTAAATCGTTAGGCTTTTCACAATCGGAGCCTCCGGCTAAATTTAAATTTTAAAACCCTTACCTTCTCTGTTTTCAGTTTCTTGACCGGTGTATCCGTTTCGTCATCGTTTCGCTTTCCAACAATAGCGCTTTCCATGATCCCAGAATCCATGCCACTTTTGGTAATGTCTCCGATTCCGTTTTCTCCGCAATGACACGGGCTCTCATTGCTACCACAACCGTACAAATTGCCAGATAATGAACCGAAGCACGTTTGTCCGACATCCTGCTTCTCTTTCCGCGTCTTTGCGGCATCCCTCTCCCTTTTTAGTCCTCTGTTTTGATTTTTGCAGTTTTTTTCCTCCTTGCCTTTGGCGCATGAAGCAGTTACATCACTTGTGTTAGGGTTGCTGTCCGCCTGGCCCAGTGCTGAATTCATGGCAAATGCCTCTCCACAGCGTCCTTGTACATCCTGACTAACACCGCTGCACATATCCGTTATTCCAAACAGTGTATTAGGTGCGGTAGATTTATTGGCGTCCTTCGAAGTTTTGCTCCTTTTCACTTTGCCTCTGCCAGTATCCTTGGTGGGATTTCCCAGTGGAGCGGGAGTCTGAACGGGTGGAAACGTTAGGCCATCCGATACGGCAGATGTTGCATTTGTACAATTGGATGCTATACTCTCGTAATCCTTCGCGCATGCTTTGATATTTCCGAATCGTTTCATCTCGAGTTTCTGTCGGTCTTTCTCCAAATCGGCGTCCAAGTCAATTATCAAATTGCCAACACCGATTTCCCAGTCATCGCCGCTGTCGTAGGTTTCAACTCCGCTCGAGTCCACGTTCTTCTCAACTGTGGAAATGACTGACATCCTGGAAGGAAGAAATTATGTTAGAACGCGGTGATTAATACGCCGTCTAGAAGATAGGAGGACATTTATTGTTTTCCTTCGAATCTGACAAGGCTGTCTGTTTGCTAAATGTTTTTTTTTTTTTTTTTAAAGATGGCAATCGGGTCTATTACGCCCCTGTGGTTAAGCTGATAAAGCCAAGGGAAAGTTGATCAGTTGTTCATTCCCTGCGTGAATGTAAAGATTTTATGTTTAATTTAGTTTGACCGATTCAACGCTCTGCTTATATTTACAAAAGGTACACCCATCGGCATACTTGACACTGGCATTGAAAACGCTCTGGCGTCCAAGGCCAATGTCTAGTATACTGAAAGGTATTTATATTTACATACTTATGTGGGGGGGGGGGGGGGGGGGCCCGTAAATTTTTATTTTTTTAGCCAATAAAAAA
>JAOYSI010000007.1:161151-186729 GCA_025775065.1 Hiodon alosoides
TGCGGCGAGCCGGGGCACAGAGCACTTCCCCCCCGGGGCGGACCCCCGCCCGGGGCGGCCCGCGGCGGCGCCGCCCCGGGGGGGGGGGGGGGGGGGCCCGCCCCCGCTTTGAATCCCCCTTGCATCATCCAGATTTTTACACCGCAGTACTGGACTTTAGTAATTGTTGACTGGGGGTGGTGCATTGACAGGTTTTAGGGTTAAATGGCTGAAAAAAGGTTGGGTTTGTTTAAGATTATTACTGACTCTCCAAGTGCTCCTCAAACTCGTCATCATGTCGGTGCCGATTGTCCACACGGACCCTGCCTCCATGCTGGCGTCCGTGGTTTTTATATGTAATTTTAAAGTCTGACCTAAACTAAGTCGCCCCCCCCTCTACACTTGTTACCACGATTCGAATGGCACAATCATGTAGCATGCTTGCTGAGCCTGACTGACAGTTGACACACCTTAACTTTGTTTGCTACAACTGTTCAGAGTTGGAACGAAACGGTAACTTATCTGAGCTTTACTTGTGTGGAGGTCCAGTTTGCATAAAGAAATGAGTGAAGTCCGTTTCATTTCATCGGTTTCCGTGATAACTCCACGACGTGCCGGTATCGGGGGAGCTTACTTAACCCCTGGGATTGGTAGCTACTCGCTTGCTAGCTAGCAAAATTGTTTAACGGGAGAAAGTTGGGAAACTGAGGCGTTAAGCGTTTGCGTCTATTTCTCGAAGTACTGTACCACTCAATGGTCACGAAGACCCCGTCTCCCCCCAAAAAGGGTTAGTTTTCTACCTCTTACGGTATTTCTACTTGAGTTAACTTTCTCAATTGAATATTTACCGTTTTTCCCTCAGTAGTGCGTGAATTGAATGATGGCATGAATGTGGGCTAGTTGAAATGAATTGTGGAGCTGGGGGATCAATTTCAACATTCGTCTGCACATGGAACGGGTAACTAATTTTTTGGAATTCAGCAGGCCTTCATTTGTAATTGCCGTCGAGGTATATAAGTATTTGGAAAACGCACAGATGTTTAAAATACCAGGTGATTAAGTAGATGGCTACTTTACCCTGGATATGTCAGGTCTTTCTGCAAGTAAAACATTTAGCTAGCTGTTTGATTTCTACAGGCTCTGTCATTTCTAATGTAGGCATAAGCTAAACGGTTGACCCTTCTACAGGCACTGGGCTTTCACTATTGGGTATCCATTGTGGTCGAGGTTCCTGTTTGAACAGTATGACTGTTAATGACACCACGTTCTCGTTTATTTCAATAGCAAGAAGTTGTTGCTATTCAGGTTATGCACCTTGCTTTTGGTTACAGGTCTGTCTCCTTAACCACTACACCACCAGGTGCCCTTTTAATGCTGCCAGGAGCCCTATTATCTGGGTTTTGCAGGTTCGTATCCATGGAATATCATTGTCGGAGGGAAATTGGCAGGGCTTCTCCCAGCTCGTAGCTTTAAAGATTTGTGGAAGATTCATACCTCTCCAATAGGCCGTGGAACTCTCTCTCATGGACTGCATATTCTGCAGTGTGTAAAAAGAGATGGGTGGCTCGAAGGCAATTGGTTTGGAGGTGGCCATACATTTCTTTCTCGTCCTCCCCGTATGTGCTGGCAGGATTTGTAGCACCGAGCAAAGATGCGTTTGCGCATTCGATTGGAGAGAAGGCACACAAAAATGTAGCGATTAAATGATTGCATAATACCGGTGTGAGACTTTATGGCACACATTAAGACTAAGTGCCCGTTGTTACAAAGCGGTTTCCTCGTGAACGCTGGCCTAATATGGTACCATTAAATAAAGTGCTTCTTAATGCTGATTGAACTTTGTAAGTCTGCAGTGGGAAGTGTTGCTATGCCCTGCTTGCAGAGAGCTTGCTTGTACTACTGATGAAGAGCTGAAGTAATGTCCAAACAGATCTAATCCTGGGTAGGTGGCTGATGTATTAATATGCATGTTTTTTGTTGTTTTTAATTGTTAGTATGTGCATGATTATCATACCATCTCCAGCCTAGTTGAGAGAAATTTCCTTTTGATTCTAGTCCTCGACGATCTAAAACCACAGGGAAGATGTTTATATTCATCATATACAACGATGTGTATATTTGGTTCAAATGTGACGTTGTGGCAACGCATGGGGCTACAGTGATCGTACCTTTTTCCTCATACTGTTTGAAATCCAGCCATTGTAACACATTTATATTTCAGCATTTCAAGCATGAAAGTGCATTACCTGTGTAGTTGCTGAAGGCCTGAAGTGCAAGTTGAAATGCACCCTGCCTGAGACATCTCCTGCATTGTTTCATTCTCCTTGTCCTGTTTCTTGGGTTGGAGAAAAACCTGCTGTATTTACCTTTAAATTGCATCTTGAGGTTTCTATATATCAAGTCTGCGTTGCGAAATGTATTTAAATTGGTGCATGGGAAAATGCAAGTTTAAAAAAATAAAATACTGCCAGTTACTTAAAATATTTTAGTGCACACAGGTATGCTTAAATTGAATCTTAAAAGAACGTTTATGTTCTGCCCACCATCAGGCTTGTCTGTAGTACAATATTTACATGTTAAGTGGGCCTCTGCTGTAGGCCAACAATCGCATGCGCGCGTGCGTCTTTAACCTCCTACAGTATTTATTTCATTCGGAACTTCTACAAATATTCAATGTTTTCCTGATATAAAAGTTTATTTTATTTTAAAGTTTAACTGCTGAGTATGGTGTACTACAGTGAAGTATAAATGATCGGTTGCTCAGTTAAAAGCTTCTGGATGAGAAATGAGAAGCGGTAATATTGGAGGCGTTTAAGAGGGTGTGCACTCATATTGGCCACTTGGTCGAGAATCGCCGGTTTTCCTTACTCTGCTCTTTGTATTGTTCTGGGACGTATAACAGGGACAGGCGAAAGTAACATTAGTATTTTCTGTGTTTCTACAGATGGGCCTCCCGTAATTGCACACTATGATATTTCAGACACTAATTCTGACCAGGAGATGTTAAATGTGGACAATCTGCTCGCAGCCGCTGTAGCTCAGGAACTTAAAACGTTCAGAAGCGAGGATATGGGAGCAAATTCTTGGTCAAAAAGAGGGAATCTTTTTTCAAGTCCCCAAACAGGTTAGTTACAAACATGCTGCATTAAGCTGACCTTTCCTTTCTTTCCTTATGGCTTATCAAACTTATATAGTAGAGCTTTGTTCGTTAAAAAGCTTCACACCACCCTCGGTCATCTGTACTCATGTCCAGGATCTCCTGTTTTTAAGCGATTTATATAGGCTTAAATAACAGTAGACGCCTAGGTGCTGATAGTATTTGAATCGTATCAGTGTTACGTTTTACACATGAACTGTAATCTTCCAACATCTCTTCACATTTACTGTAAATTGTCCTTCTCCCAAAGGTAACTCATAATCAAGTTTGGCCAGCTTAACATATAGGTTTTAATGTTTATGAAAGCTTACAAAACATGTGGTTATAACAATTAGGTTTGTGTGTGTAAAAACGTGTATGAAAAAATGCCCTTGCTAATTCAAAGTAAACTACTGGTAATGTTTTATAACAGCCTGTTTACCTCTCAACTCCATTTCGTGCTTAAACCTCCATGTGGGTTACCTGGTTTCAGAGCGTTGCCTTGTTTTCTCCAAGGCAAGGAGGGCATTTGAGAACGTAAAGTGGCTGAAACGTTGAGCGTTTTAATTGCATCCTGATTGACAAAAGATATGATTAAACAAAGTGTCGTAATCAGATGTGAGGGAATTTGTGAAATTCTCTTCAATGTGTCTTGTTGTCCCCAAGGACCTCACCCCTTGCATTCTTTCACATGGAGCACAGTATTTACATTTGGTCAGTGAATGGTCAGTAACTGAACTGAACTTGTACGTCTACGGCACTGATGTACAGGTTGCCAATTCTTAAATCTTAAAGGTGTCTTAAAACGGAAACGCGGCAATCTTTGAAACGCGCTCCCGCTGCTTTAAGTCAGATGGTTACGGGCCTGCGATTTTAATAAATAAGTTCACTTGCGTGCTGAGCGAGAAATGCAGCGCCTCTCCGAGTCTCTCTGAGTCATCGCTTCACGTCACTGTGGGCGTACTAATTTCCAACGCAAAGTGGCTGAGGATCGTTTCTTAATAGACGGAGCGCAGCCCGATATTCTTTTGCTTAAACCAAAGGCACCTGCGACTCTATCGATCTGTAACTTTGGAGGGGTTTATGAACCGTGATTGTGAACCGTGAGTGACGGGTTCACCATTAGAACGTTGTTTGCCAGGGAAACGGCCCACTGTCTCTCCCAATTTGGTTATATTGGCACCTTGTTGCCGTGTAAAGTGCATTTCAGCTTTTTATTTTATCTATTTAAATTGTCTATACCATGTCTAAGTATACATGAACAGTACGTTAATGGTTATGCTTAAAACTGTACTGTTGTGTGGGCCTGAGAACGTACTTCATGTCATTAAAATGTGAGATATTTAGTATTTCACAAGTGTAATTTTGTGACACCGAAAACTCGGTACTGCACACGCAGGCAGTGGCCGTCGTTCAGCTGAGGGAAACTTTTCCACTTTGCGCCGAAAAGCTTTCTGTTATACGAGGTTTGTGCCGATGAGGTCATCACTGACACGTTTTGTCTTTGCTGCAGGACACAAAGAGGCAAAATTTGCACACGGGGATCCACCCACATGTGGGCCCCATCAGATCAAAGAAGAAATCGACATCCCTTCCTCTGACAGTGAAGTGGAAATCGTAGGAGTACAGGAAAATACAAGGTGAGTGGAGCACTAGGCAGAACGTGAATAGATTTTACCTGATGAGGCACATCGGGGAAAATGATCTCGTTACGTTATGGTCTTTATTTTTTTATTGGTGGGGGGGGGGGGGACATCTAGGAGTTGTCAGTTTAAACAATGGTGTCACCTTCCTTCTCAGTTTGACCGAAACAGATGATGGTATTGTGGAAAACAAAACGCTCCAAAACGAGTGCTCTGGAAAGGAGCATTGTATTGTGTTGCAAGATTTCATCTTAAATAAAATATGCAAAATATAAAGTCTTTTCTCCTGGTTTGACCGTGCTTTTCAGGGGACGGGGCCTTTTTCCTTATACAATCGCTATGAAAATCGTTGGACGAAGCGTCTAAATTTCAAAATGGATTAGCAAATGAATGTACTCGAGTACATGAAAAATCCAGTCGTCTTTCAGGACTCTAAACCTTTATTCGCAACCTGTGTGTCAGGATGATTTGTATGGCAAGTGAATGACATGTTGGCGACCCAGTTGTATGGCAGCAATTAACTGGACGCTAGAAACGTCTGCGGTTGTGTTGCCTTCATTAAATACACTTGCTGGAACTCGCTCTTAAGTGTCTGCTAAATCAATAACATGTCAATTTAATTGTGTTCAATGAAATCATTTTGGTTTGAAGATGTCCCCATAGGGCCGGCATCTACGTGGTGTTCAGCAAGATTCCAATTGACATCGGCATACCGGAGGTGGAAGTGACCAGGGTTTTAACCTGAAGTGCACTTTTGACCACGCCGGACAATTTAAAAACGTGTCACTGAAGTAGAACACCTTGTTAAATCTAGGTGCCGCCCGGGTGTGTTTACACTAAAGAGATGCCCGTCTTTCCAGTCCAACGTGCCCAAGTTAGACAACACTGCCTTGTTGATCCTACGTGTGAATGGATTACACCTTCTTTTCTTTTTTTAAACTAAGTATTGCCAGCCAACGGGCTAATAGTAATGAATGAATTAACAAGTGATGTGCACAATGTTGTTGTTGACGACGACATTGTGCAACTTTTTGATATTTCTGGAGTAAGTCATGGGGAGAAGAAAGCAGTGTTTAAGATTGAGCCGTATGATCCTCACTTATTAATTCATTTGGTATAAAGTGCAAGTTGCATTCACTTAAGTCAAAAGGTCTCGTAGTCTTGAAGTAGGTGTATAATTATTTCAACTTGAATGCTTTGATGAGGAGGCTGTTCTCCAGAACTCCCAGTGAGGGAAAATGGCAGACAAAATCGCATTGCGGTGGCTGTGTTTATCCAAGATCTGTACCTCCTTCCAGGTGCGTCCACCCCCGAGGAGGCGTGATCCAGAGCGTGTCGTCGTGGAAACACAGCCCTGTGGCACAGTACAACAGCACGAGGCAATCTCACCACTGGACTGCCGTCTCACCCCAGCCCAACTGGGTCACCCCGCCTGAAGTTGTGGACCTCACTTTGGAGGAGGACGCCAGGCGCAAATATCTACTGTGAGCAACCAAAGCACTGATGATCCTCTCCCCGTGCCCCACCCACACCCCCACCTCTCCCTCCCCCCACAGAAGTGCGCTGAAGAAATCCTTCCCTCTCAGGAGGCCCTTCTGGGTGTTGCTGACGACATGTAACTTGTGGACACCTCTTTTCTGAGTGCTGTCTATTTTCAACCTACTGTAAAGTCGAGTGCGTGTGAGTCTGCTTTCTATTGTGTTGTGTTTTTTTTTTTGGTTTAAAAAAAAAAAAAGGGCGGAGTGACTAGTTTAGCAGAGATCTTATGCACAGGATTATTGGTAAATATAGCAATATTTTTCTTTGTTTTACCTTGCTGACCCAGAGGTATGTTTTTTTAAGTAGAAGTACTGTTAAAGCTAGCTAGGGGAAAAAAAATTAAAATATAAAACAAAAAAATACAAAAAGCTGCTGCATTATAAAAACACCAAGGCTTCTGATGAGGTAGTTCAGAAGTTTCTCTGTAAAGACTTTCCAGGTTTGTTCACCCAAGTTATCGGATGAAATAAATATATACATATTCAATTCCTATACTACATGCTTGGGCTGATACTTGCACCTAACGCGTCTTGTATCGGCAGTAGTTTGCGGTCAGTGCTAAATTGGTGGTTTCACACTTCAGATAAAAAAATGCACTTGAGGGATGGCAGCCGTGTAACTTTTTTTTTGACTTGAAGACTATAATGTTGTTTGAAGACTACCCCTGGGTGGCTGTGGGATTCGTAGTTTCATGCATCTGGTTCTCATGCTCTGTAGGTTAGGTAAGTGCTTAGAAAAGTTAGAAAAGCATGGTTTTCTGTGCAATATGGTCACTGGTTCCACACATGCAACTTTGGATACTAGTTTCAGTGAGATTTCATAGCTATTTTGCAAGGAATGTGTTTATATTTTTAAGTGAATAGAACGAGGAAAGATTTGTAGTCACATTGACAGTGTCGCTGTTTATTAAGCGTTTCTTGGGTTTGACTAAGCTTGTTTAATGGCCATTATTCAGGAGCTGAGCATCAGTGTTGCTGGTCAGTTATAGAGGTAATATATGTATATTATATTCTGTAAAGTGCTGTATTAAAAATGGTAAATTAATTGGTTTGGATCAGACACTAATTTAATATGCTGAAATGAACGCTTAGTGGAGCGCCATTTGACTCGAATCGTATGATTTGCAATACACTTCAGTATTGACAAATTAGTCAATCTATTTCTTTCTTTTATTTGAGGTTATTGATATCTTTCAATTAGAACAATCCTGCGTATATTTTATTGGTAGGAGTTCCTTGCTTTATTAATGTCTCACACTTGACGAAGTTGCTTGAAAACATACATTTCCCAGACATACTGGTTTTAGGTTTAGCGTTTGCCAAATACTGAATTTTTTTTTAATTTTTTAAAATATAAATAGTATCCATACATCAGTAGATATTGAGAACAAAGCACTGTGATATTATTAGAAAGAATAATTAGTTTGCAGATAATAGCACAGCAGAAGTTAAGTAACACACTGCAGTACTACTGTTACATGTGTATACCCTGTGTGAAACCAGAACTTTTTCCAAAGGCTACTCTGCAAATTTATTTATTTTAACCACCCCTCCGCTCTGTTTAATAAAATACCACGCAACTTGCTTCGAGTCATTGAATGTACAAGCGCGCTTTGCAAACTTTAACTCGGTGTACACACAACCCGGTCTGAACCAAACTTTCTTTAGACTACCAGCGTGAAGACGAAGCCTTCTTTCCACTCTCCCGGCAACCCCCTTCAGTAACTGATGATAAATGCTGTGGCTTCATTCGTTTAATTGCAAAGCATCTTAGCCTCAGTAGCCTCAGAATGTGCACTTTTATCGACTGAGAATCGTGAATATTCGTCTCCTTAAACGTGGCACGTTTTGCCCTCTATACAGAAGCTATTTTAATAATGGTTGTGAATTTGTTACATAAATATCAGGAACACATACTGGTGTATGAGACTAACATTAGAGGAGCACAGAGTGCGATATATTTGTCTTCGGAGCCGTCTGTGGGCTCTCTTTATACACATTTATATTGGCTTGAAGAAGCTGGCGCATAGCAATGTTTTCTAACGTTAGATTATACTGCCACGGTCGACGCCGTTTATATTGGCGTTGGTTTTCTTTGTGTATCTCATACAAAAGGCATTAAACTACTGTTTCGTTCTTTCGGATGTGTATAACATGTTTTATCACGCCAAATGGTTTCCTGGTGATCACGTAAAGGGAAATGACCGGTTCTCTTCATCCGCCTGTGTGCCGATATTCGACTTGAATCCCAATTAGTTGCACGCACTTCCGCCAGGTAACTTATGCAAAAATGAGCAAGTTTAACCTCAATTGCTGACGTGTTCCGCTATGTTCTGTGTGTGTGTGTGTGGACGTAGACACGAAGGCCGGCCGCGGAGACCGCTTGCTTCGTCTGCGGTGGATACACTCTGCACAGTAGGGTCGGAATCTAAAACACTACCCGTGCAGTGCAGACTCCCCCTTATTTATTTCAATACAGTAGGCTTTTCCCTGGTCTTCATAATTAAACAAACCTCTTATTCTACCACTGGATGCCCCCCAGCACCTCTTGCTTGGTCACGGGCCTCTCGCTTGGAGGGATTCTGCTAATCCTTTTGTTAAACCCCTGCAGCGGCGCCAAGGTAGTTTATCGGGAGTTCCACTCGTTCCCATTGGTTGTTTAAAATATAGTGTGGGAGATATAGAATATTGTTTTCAATATGAAAGCACCTACCCAGTATCGCTGTCCCTAAAGCAGAACGACAGATGCTAGATTAATAACTTCCCTGTTTTGTTTGGCGTTTAAATATTGTACCGTAGTTAACAGTACGTTAAAAAAAATCTAAGACTGAAACTATAGCATGGTGCACATACAGTATAAGCAGTTACATTTAAAGAGACCTTATTACCTGCATTTAAACACTGTCCCTAATTTTATCCTTTCTGTTTTCATGATTCTTTTACTTCCAGTGTTTTAAGTTAACATGAGTGTTTTAATATTTTTTTTCTTGCTTGCGCAAGTCTTTTGACTTCCTTGAAATTTTAATTCTGTAGTATAAAAAGGAAACTATTTTAAAACAAAATAAATAGTGTATTTAAAGACTACGTGTGTACTCTGTGTTTTGTACTGACATCAAAGCATGCCAAACTGGGATTTGTTTAGAGTGCCTTAAGGCTCGGGGAGAATTACGGCCATTTCCACATACAGTGGTACAATACATCCTGTAGATGGTGAGCCAATATGAATCTACGCTATAGCTGGATTGGGAGTTTTTAAATGATTTTTTAAATTATTTTATTTTTCACACCATCTGAAGGAATGTGCAAATAATGTTAATTGCTTTTGCACTGGACAGCTGGAACATATTCTTTGGGTTCTTTTCAATTACTTTAGGTTTGCAATCTACTGTTCTATAAATAAAGTGTGAGACATGTTTGTGGGGTTTTTTTCTATATTACAGGCATCCTCTTTCGATGCAGACATTCATCAGCTTTGGCGAAGCCTTCAAAAGACATCTTGAATGACGCTCAAAATGTTTCCATGTGTTTTCGTGTAAATTTCAAAATGATCTGTTATTCTGAATAACCGTTTGACTCTTGTACCTTCTGTGTACTGTACTGCAGACACTCGCCCAGACAAGGATGACGTTTGTTCAGCCCTTCAGAAACGCGATGCTTTTACACCTAGGTGTACCTGCCATGGAACGCCTGTGCATTGAACTGTAGCCAAGTTCATGCCGGTTTGCTACGGCCTCGTTTATCCACGTGACCGGCCTCTCTCTGCCTTTTCCATCCTAGTCCCTTTCACTCCAGCCTGTGATGAGATGAACGGAGCCAGCTGCTTCTCTGTCGAGGTGGGTGTCGGGTTCTACAAAACGGATTTGAGGGTTGGCATAGCTTCGGGTTGCATGCGGACTGCCGAAATTCAGTCAGGCTGGAAACCATAGGCTTGGCCTTATGGCTACAGATACCATACGTCGTCCTCTTTCTTGAAAGAGAAAACATTTAGCGTGGGTGAGTTTAGATGGTTCTACCTCTCCAGGACCCGTACTTCAAACCAACCATACCTTTATGTTGGTATTCACAGGAACGTAGAATTCCTGTGAACACAGTCTTAGAATTCCGCTTAGCTGAACCTTCACTGAATTTCCCCATTATTGATTTTCTTGAGGCAGAACGGTGGTAAGTCCAGAGTTAAAGAATAGTGTTAAGAATAATTAATTTAGTGTCAGGCTGTCTATTTTCATACAGACACATCAGGAAAATTAGATTTTTTTTGTTAATATTTATTTCAATCTTTGGTAAGCCATGCCAGAATCGGAAGTATTTAGTTTAAAGGGTTATGTTTTCCAAATGGATTTGTCTATGTACAGTTCATTATATTCTTGTCTAGTTCTTGGTATTGTTGGTGATGATTATTCCCCTCTGGACACCTGATCATGTCAACCCTTCAACAAAGTCCTTGTGGGTTACCTCGTTATGAATTATACAGACTGGGTAAATTCAATACTCAGCCCTGAAATAACACACTTCTCTCTGCGAACGCATGGGTATTGGTTCCACAATCTGCAGTGTAATAGTTTCTTGGTAGCCATCTGCATATTGAATATTGAAATTCAATGTTTTTGATATTTTGTCTTAGATTTCGCGAATATGTGTTTACGGAAGTATACGTCCCTTTTTTTATTCAACTAATTGTAACGGCCTCTGGCTGCGTTGGTGTTTCACTTGATTTCAGAATGAATACACTTGTCTCGGTAAGCTCAGGAGGTGAAGGTCAAGCAATAATTAGAACCAAGGAGCATTCAAAACGAATCAGTGAGAGAATAGTTGAAAGTCTTTAATCAGTGGAAGATATTAAAACATTTCAAAGTCACGTTAGATCAAGTAAGCAGAGTCAATGCCATTACTAGGAAGTGGAAGGAGGATTTTGCTGCCCAAATCCTGTCTAGATCAGGCTGTTGAGCAGCTGGACTTCCTGGAGCTGCAGGTTGTGTTTTGGAGCCTTCAGTCCTTTTTTTTTTTTTATAAGTCATCAAGGGGACACGCATGCTTTCCGGACAGACAACGTAATGGTGGTGTCTTACATCAACCAACAGAGTGGCATGAAGAACGTCTCTGGTGTCTGCTCTGGTCACACACACATCTCATCTCACACAGCGGAAGATCTTTCTAGAGGAGTTCTAGATGGCACCGAATGGAAGCTCCTCCCTAAGATTCAGGAACGATTGCCATTTGTGACAGGTTCGGACCGGCACAGAATAATCTCTTTTCCTTCCAGGAGATGGCACACTGCCCTCATTGGTTCTCCATAAGGAGAGACCCGGAGTGGGAATCTGGGAATAGATGTTGCCTCACCGCATTGTTTCTGCTTTGACTGGAAAAGATATGACAGGAGCAGACCTTGAGTCTTGCTGCAAGCAAGGACAGGACAATGCCGAGGAGGGGGGCTCTAATTGGCTGTTAATTGGACCTCGTTGTGCACTGATGGCAACCACAATCAGGTGCCAACATTCCTAGGCCTTTAAACCAGCCAACAAAAGTGGCTCGTGGGGAGAAAGAGGAAGTAGGAAAAGGAACTGGAGGGATGGGCTGGCGGTGGTTTTATGCTTACTGCTGGTAACGATTTGAGTTTAGGTCCTGAAAAGGGAGGTGTTTCTTCTGCTGTTTACTGAAATCTTTTAGTTTGTGTTGAATGGCCATTAAAAGGCTTGACCCTCTCCCCAATGCCTCCTTTTCTGGCCGCTCGCGGACCCAGCATGCCCTCGCGTGCTACAGTCACATTGGCCCTGGGTGGCTTGATTTTGCATATCTGATGCAGGTGCTGTTCTGTATGAACCGCCCGATCGTTGAGACCTTCCCAGTTAGGCGCCGGGCGCTCTGTAATACCACAACCCATCCTGCTTGCAGCTAAGGGGGCCTGTGCCATTCTAAGAGGGTGACACCCTCACCCTACAGAAGGGCAGCCTCCACTTGTTCCTGGTGTGTCTTCCGACAGTGGTGCTTGGTGCGATGTGAAGATCCCACCACTTGGAAGTTCTTGCTGCACCTGCTTGATGAAGGGATGTTGCCTTTCATGCTGAAGATGGCCCCTTCTGGCAGTACAGGTTTTGTAAGGGGCCCGGTGGAGGTTAAATGTCATGTTTCAGGCTTTGTCGCTTGTTGCTAACAAGTGTCTTCTGTTTGCTTCCCGGCACTTGCATTACTATAGAGAGGGAGGTGGGAGGTGCCTCTCTTCCAATTGGGGCTGAGCCTCACGTATGAGCTGTGTAGCTAAGATGCTTTAGCTTAATTGCAGATTTTTAAATTTTGACAAAAATAGAAAATTTGTGATTCCAAATTTTTAAAAACGTTTTCCATTGGAGATTTTGAATAGAAATATGAAATGATGTATGTGCCTCAGTTCTGATTTTAAAAAGTGACATAATTGGAGGAGGGTGAATACTTCTGCATGTCAATGTCTGTGTATATGTATATGTATATAGTGCCTTGCACAAGTATTCAGACCCCTGAAAAATTCTCTCATTACTGAATTACAAATGGTATATTGACGTTTTGTTCCGTTTGACTTGTTTTAAACGCTGAAACTCAAAATAAATTATTGTAAAGTGACGGTTTTATGTTGGAAATATTTGTATGACAAATAAAAAACAAATAGGTTGCTAGCATAAGCATTCAGCCCTCACACATCTGTATTTAGTAGAGGGGCAAGAATGGCGCAAAACGTCTTTTGGGGGTAAGTATGTATCAGTTTTGCACAATGTCAGAGTCATTTTGACCCATTGTTCTTAGCAGATTTGCTCCAGGTTGTTCAGGCTGGTTGGATGACGCTTGTGGACAATTTTCAAATAGTGCCACAGATTCTCAATGGGATTAGATTTCAGGACCTTGACTGGGCCACTGTAGGACATTCACCTCTTTGTTCTTGAGCCACTGGGGTGTTGCTTTGGTCTTGTTCTTGGGATCATTGTCCTGCTGAAAGGTGAAAGTCCTCCCAAGCTTCGTTTTTTTTAGATGATCCTTCAACAGCGGGATTTTTATCCAGAAAATGTGACAACAACTTTAATGGTTCACAATGGTAAACTAATTGTGTCCCCTTTATTTCGATTTCTTTCCTCTGTTTAAACTGGGACCTACCACAGCACGTTCTCAACATAAAACCAATGTTACTTTGCAACAACTGATTTTGAGTTTCAGTGTTGTAAAAATAAAATATCAAACGTAACGAAATTTCATTGGGCCATTTATAATTCAGTGAGAAAATTGGTCAGGGCTCTGAATACTTTTCACTGTACATAATGAAATATAGATGGATAGATTGAGAGAGATAAATAGGGATTCCATATAGCTGGCTCACAGGCATATGTATTCAGATGAATATTGTTAACTTTGGCTGGTGTCCATGACTGTTTGTCGACACTATGTGATTCCCTCTCAGTGCACATCATGTGGCACGTGAGGGGGGCATTGTCATTCAGGGAGCAACTGTGTCATTGTTTGCCTTGGCCTGCCTGTCTAGACGACTCCGGCAATGGGGACAAAGCCACTCTGTTGCCACAAAGGGAAGGGGTCAGAGGGGGAGCCCAAGCACCTGGCACTGGAGGGACATGTGCAGCCCAACACGTCCCACGGAAAGGGGGAGGAAGAGCTGACCCTTTAAACCGAAAAGTTCCAGGGAGGTCAATCTGTCTGCTGAACCTTTGTGTGCACGATATTCATCATTCGCAAATCCAGAATATGAGCGACAAGAATTAGCGCTTGAAAATCCTACAAGGGCTTACTTACTTACAAGGGCTTAGTTATTTGTAATTAGTCTCCAATCTGAATCTCCAATCTGTAATCTGATATTTAAAAATAAAAAAATGTCCCTCTATTTTATTTTTGCACAATACGCATTGAAGGTGCCATTGTAATAAATTTCATGCCATGAATAATTTAATGAATTCCATTCAGCCATCTTCAATTAGCAGCTGTTGAGCTCTGAAGATTTCTGACCAACTGTCTGCTCAGAAAGTATTCCTGAACCTTTACAAAGCTGATGGTGCCGTCAGGGGGTGATCATCAAAGAGCATTTTCTCCTCTCAGTAAGTACTGTGGGCATTTCTTTATAGTTCTTGGACATTTATCAGTGAATTAGATTCAACAGAGCATTCCTGTGCTACAGGGTACATAGTGCCAGTGGTTAAGTGGTGAGTAGTGCTTGGGCTGAATTGGAGAGCTGGAACAGAGACATGATCGGAGATTTTTAATTGTGTGGGAATATAGATAAAATCATTTTTTTAAATATGCCGTTGCTGCACATTAGCCGTAGAATAGCACGTGTAATTGATGGCTACTGATTATGTTGGCAGACACAAAATCTATATTGTAAAATATGGGAAATATATAAGTGTGTGGAGTGGTGGAATGCAACATTGTAAAATTAGTTCTCGAGATTGTGCCATAACGATGTCTTATCGGGGTTTTTTTTAGGCAATCATCACTAGAGGGCGATCTCTCATTACAGTGAGGAATCAGAATAATCTGAAACAGACGAACATTTATTTTGTTTCAAACAAATGGGCTTGTCTTCCATCTTAACATTCCGCAATATTATGCAATGTAGCGCAAAAATTAGTACTAAAAACACATTAATACATGTATTATTTTCTCTACTAAATTAACTCCAGATTATGAATTAATATGTTGTTCATAACATGCCAAAAAAAGTGTTCCAAATGCTATAGTACTTTAAGAATTTCTCTATTGAACATCACCTTTAAACTTATAAACCTACTGGTACATTTTTTCCATTTTTATTCTCTCTCCTATTCTTTCCAAGTCCCTCTGTCACAAGTCAGTTGGTTGAAGTCACCTTGCCACTTCCCACAGAGGGTGTCTGTTTTGTTATTAATAAATCTGCTGTATTGGCCAGTACTGGCTGGTCATTGACCTAAAATCACACCAACTGGGCAAAAAGAAAGACAAAACATCCTAGCCAGGCAATTTCCCCGTAAGTACGGATGATGCAATGTCAATGAAATTCTCTTCATTATAAATTAACTCAGGCTAAAAAGTGTTACTGGTATGAGAGTTACTAAAAGCAGCACTGCAAAAGCAACATTAAGGAGACTTCTCCCCTTATAGGATGATGTAAAAAATATATTTGCTATAGACTTGATATAGCTTTTCAAATACAACTACTATAGCTGTAGAAGATCTCAATGATTTGCGTTTGAAGGGCAATAAATTATATATATGGCTTATATGTTGTCACCGAAGAAAATGTGTTTTGCACACAAACAGATGCGCATCTCAAAATGAAAGGAGTTGTATATATTATTAATGTTAGCAGTGCTTTCTGAACAATAAGAGGCACTGTTTTGTTTCTCGTAACAGCACATGACAGAAGCCTGAGGCAGCTGGGCCCGGGCACAAAACACAGAGGGAGAAATTTCCAACGATAGAACTGCCATGTGAGCCAGGGCATAGGGGAAGAATAAAAATCACCACCAAACCCCTTTCAAACTCAATAGTGTTCTTGGCTTTCTGAAGGACAGTCACAGAACATTTTAAAACAACAAATCCAATCCTGGGTCCTCTGGTCCGCGTTACTTGGCCGTGTGGTCAACCTCTCCGTAATGGGGTTTATTCACACATATTACTCTTCTTGCCCTTGTCTGTGCAGTTCTTAGGTAACTAGGAGATGTGTCATGTCAGTAAGTAACTCCCAGTGTCTCTGACTGGGTTCAAGAGGTCGAACGTACAAATTTAAGGCAAAATTTCTGCACGTTGCCCAACTAATGCCTGTCTTGGTGTGCTGAAAAGCCACAGGCTGAAATACACAACTCATCCCATTAGTGTCAAGTCGAATGAGAACAACACACTGAATATACCTCAGAGAAAAGGCATATATATATATATATAAAAATTATAATATATCTCAGTATATATATCAGTCATTTCTTGATTCATTTTAGAGGCCAAACGGCTTCCTTTAAATTGACAGTTTTGAGTAGGCGGGCTTTAATCATAACGTGAGTCATGGATATGTGAATGAAGGATGTGGGTGGCTTGCAGTGGGGAAAAAGACCAGCAGTTTGTCTCGGTTTTGTTTTTGTTTTTTTCTTTCTTCACCTTCCTCTCACTGGCTGGTTCTGATCGTTGGCCCCCAGGCTTTGACTCACGGATGTCAGATTGTTTTACCTCTGATTCCTCTTCATTACCATCGCACGCTGTCGCCACCAATCCATTTTCCTGGACTGGCGTGTCTTTGGCTGATACACTCGCCATTGGGAGGGGCAAGGTAACGATGAAGTAGTTTCACCGCCACAGTGGGTATTGCTCAAATCCCATCAAATTTGTCATACGTGTAATGCTATCTCATGGACTGTGAAGAAATCATCTTTTAAAACAGATAACATGCTAGGTATAAGTGTATATTTAAACCATTATTGTACTCCTGGAGTCACCAATAAATGCAGACCCTCAAGAAGAAAACACTGTGCATGGTCAGTGAATACTACTTTCGCTTTCCTATAATTTGGCTCTCTTTTACATTTTCATACATGTGAAATTGACCAATTTTACTAAGAGTGTATCAATGCCCTTGCCTGTTTTGTAGTGAAACCTGGTTGCATTAATTCACTCTTTACCACAGGGATCATAAAAGGAATCCCAGTTGTTTAGATAAAGATGTAAATTGAATATATAATTGAATAATATTAAAAGGAATTTTGGTCAATGTGCAATGAACAAAACCACCTGTAAACCAAAGTATACCTAACATAGAAACAGGTGATACCATATTTGGAAAAAGGCCTGACCCAGTCTAATGGCTGTTACACAATGTACATCACAAGACTCAAAATCTCATTTCTCACGTATTCGGGTTCAAAATTATTCTCAGTGCTCATGGCTGCTCAGAAAGAAGAAAAAACTGCATAACAAACATCACAAAAACGAAAGGAGACGTCCTGTGTGCAAAGGAAATGCTACCGGAGGGGAAATCCTCTGTTGTCAGTGCGAAATATGCTCTGGACTGACTTTCACCCGGAAAGGTCCCTGGCACAGCTTTCAGCAGCTTTTGCCCTTGGATCGCAGATGGCCGCGGCTCAGCATCTCTGCAGCTCTGCTCCAAGAGTTTTTAGGTTTCTCATAATGCTGAACCATGGGTTTACTGGGTACTCGGGGTCAATGTGATGTTCTCTCTCTTATTTCTAGATCCAAGTCTTAGAAACACAATGGAGATAATGAAGCCCCAGCAGGGACTGAAACCTTGTCTTTCCTCAGGAAGGAAACAATGCAGTCTGTGGACATCCTACGTTTCTTCTACAATATAAATATCTAAGTGCGCCTGTTAAGGCCTCGGTTGAATGAGAGAAATGTAAAAGGCATTAAGGCCACATTCAAATGAGAGGAATACAACATTAAATAGACTACAGAGCGACTGAATAAACCAATTTCACTTTGTTGAATGGATCCAATATTACTAAACACAGGACACAAGAGGACGGTGGGAAATGCAATATTCCAGGGATATTTTTATATAATGATGAGCATGAGAAAAAAATGAATGCAGCCACTGGTAAATTATATAACTAAAACAAGAGACACAGAGTTACTATTATGTTCTCTCCAATCTAATAAATCTATTTTTTTTTAAATCAAATCAAGTAAAATAAACATAGTTAAAACTTCATTATGTAAAATGTACTTAAATGTTTATAGCCCATGGTTTGTACAATAAGAGCACAGATGACAGTCATTTTGCTCCTGCTCCTTGTTCAAAGGCAACAGATTAGTGCACTGCCCATATGTTAAAAGAAATTTACAAAATCAACCAAATGGCTTTTGAATCCGTAAAAACATCTTTACAAAAAAAAAAAAAAGAAGCCCTTACATACATTTAAAAAACAAATATTTTACTGGGCTGTCACCATTTGTCCCTTGGAGTGACAAGTATTGTAAAACAGACATTGTTTTGAGGATCTGTCTTTAAATTCTGCACCAGTTATGGCAATTTCACAAGTGGACTGGGAAGGTGCTCTTACTAGGAGAAATGTGAGTCTTTTTGTGTTTGAGCAATGGCTTTGCCATGATGCTGAAATGGCTAAATGACGGAAACAAGAGGGGAGATTGGCAGATGGGGTAGGCTCTGTCCTGATGCTTCAACAACCACCAGCCGCCCCATCTGTCGGTATGTCAGGCACTCCCCCTTTTATTGTCGCGGAGCACTGGCATTGTTAAGTGTTCGCCACGAGATTTCTGATCCTGGCTAGCAGCTGTTATTTAGACTCCACCTGAACACTTTAACGTCTTGATTCAAATAATGGGGGTTCTATCAGAACTTAATTACTAACGTTTGCATTTGAATTATGAGAGTACTGACCATTATAAAAAGCCGATATTTTCATTAGAACTGGGAATTTTTTTACCTAAGCTGTTTTAAGATATATTGTTATAGGCATGTATTTCACCTAAAGAAAACTAAACGAAGATCTGTGGCGATACACAAATAAAGTATGGAAACAGTGACCGTTGATTTTGTCAGCCAGTTTTATTTTCCGCTATAACAATTTAATTTATCATGTGATCAAGATCTCAATGTGTTATTATTATTATTTTTTACACTACCCGCTACTAGACTAGTTAAAATTCTGGTGTTGTTTTATTTGAATTCTGAATTGCTTTGTAAAATGATTGTAATCTGACGAAAGCTTTATCCTCTACGTTAAATGTTTAAAATAATGTAAAATGGTATCATATGCAGCTAAACCTGGATACATATTTAAGTTAAATGAATTTCGCAAAAAATTATTTAATACTCTACATAAAATGCATACATTTATTGTCTTAGTACAGTTCGATTTCAATAGAAAGAAAAACCCTTGTTGTACACATCAGACCCGTAGTCAGTTCGTCTTCCTGATTGGCTATCGGGGATGTTACAGGAAGCCAGTCCCCTGCCTGGGTGTTCGGTGATTGGCTTGTTCTTCCTTTGTTTGCGAGGCAGCTGCAGAATCTGCCCCACATTTGAATGTATAGGGAATTGGAAGGGACCATTTCCATGGGCCATCTGTTTCACAGGCTGCAGCACTAACAAAAGATCCCAGGATGGTTTTAGTGCATGTTGGATATCTGGTTCTTCCTGTTTTTGGCTCTGTGAGAAATAGAGGTAATCTTTTATTTTATATTTCACAGTTATACATCAGTGTGTATATATGCTGTTGGTCTTGTTTAAAAATCCATTAACTCGCCAGCCAGGAAGCTTACTTGACTAAAACCTAATTTGCAATGGAAGCTAGGTACTAGTTAGCAAGCTAGCTTGCCAGTCAAATGTAACCGAAATACGCAACTCAAACCTCCTGCCGTTTTTAAGTAATCGCTACATATTTTCCAAATTGGTATTTCCCGAGTACTGATTATAATATATAATACATATATTGCAATATCTTGGTCTTTTGTAGTGTTGGGCATATCGGTAGATTGGAAGTCACATTTTTATTTATTTAATTTAGGCTGGCTGGCTAGCTAGCTAATTGACAAGATGTTGTCTAAATTCATCTAGTAGTGTAGCTAGCTATCTCGGATAAATTAATTGACTAAGTTATTTATTTTAATTGCATGGATTGGATCGTTTTAGTTATGCACAATTTGGAAATTGTAACTCGATGTCACGTGATTAAATAAACACTTAGCTAACGAATGTTTCGAAGTTGAACCATAAGCAGATAAAGGAAACTTAACTTAAAATCGTAAACCAGAAGAGCTGCGCAGGTCTTGTGTTCTGTATCTGATGTCGCATGAGAGAACTCATTCTATTGTCTAAGCTGCCATTCAAAATTAGTGGTAGTAAAACATCCAGAAGGCAGCAGGTACGATTTGCTGTTATTTTCTTAACACCGTCGGTGTAACTAAAGCCAATCCACGGATTTTGTAGAATGCTCTCCGTTATAATGCAGTATCTGTGCTGGTTATGTAATGGTAATATGACGTGAATTTTAAATACATACAGTAGCACCAATGATTTCATTGTGCTTTTATTTCTGTTCTTTTTTCCTGTTTCATAGTATCGAGGCTGGCTCTACATTCTGCATTTATCAGATCTTTGTCCCCCCTCCATTGTGTAGCTAATGATCATCTGCTGCTGTGTGGTGTGGCCTCTGCCTGTACTCTGCATTTAGCTGTATTGTGAATCCCCTTTTCCTCATTTCCTCTTTCCATCAGAAGACGACATTGGCATTAAAAAAAGAGCTCACTCATACAGTATCCTCCTGTGTAACAGACTAAAAAGTAACCTTCTATAGAAAACCTTTTGTCTTTTCTCTGTGAAGTTGCTGTATACTAAATAACCCATTGTAGCACTAGAAGTTAAGACAAATGTCATTGTGTACCTCCCATCCAAGTCTTAATAGATTAGCTACATTATGCTGTAAATTCTTGTAAAGTGGATACATTTTGCCTAGATTCGATTATAGCTCAGCTTGATCGAACAACATTTTTGTCTCCATTTCCCCCTCTAAAGGTGCATTGTACCAATACAAATATTATTTCGGCTTAAATTGGCATTATTGCTACCTTTTCAATGTATTATTTAATGGGAGCTTTTGCTTGCATTGCATCCTTTAAAAAAAAAAAATCTCCACTTTTCAATACAATGATACACTGCACCTGCCTTAACAGTTGAACGGCCAATCACGATCCCGTCCATGTGTATAACCTTTTGTTCCCTTAAAATTGAAATGACGTTATGGCTAGATTTTGATAAAGAACAAAATTCAAGCAATTTGCCTGTATTTGTCCTCCCCCAATATGACTAAACAAACGCCATGCAAAATATGGAGTTATTGCCAAATTACAAAATGATATCCATTTTACAGGGATGTTTATTTCCTGCACTGCTATAGAAATCCTTTCTTAGAATCAAAAATGTCTTTCTTTGGTTGTGGTTCTCTACCTTTTGTTCTTGTATTAGGATTTAATGCATGGTCATGTTTTTTATTTATTTAAATTCTTTTTGTTTTACATTGAATAGCATATTCCAATGTAATCTTTCTGTAGAAAAGATGTACCCTGCTCTACTGTAATGTGCTGTAGCATACACACATCTGCTCATTGGATGCTGCTGCTTTTGTTCTGTTAACCCTATACGGAGCATGGTGGGCCTTGCCGTTTGAGTCCCTTTTTGCATGGAATATTTATTGCACAGTTCCACATATACTAATATTTTTTTCAATAAAGAATATAGTATTTTTCCTAACCTTCAGTGTGCTTCTTGCTGATTTCCATTTATTGTCTTACCCCCCTGCTGTGACAGAGATAGACTTATTTCCTCACATTCTCCATCATGAGGCCCGAACGGGCTGATCTCTGCGATCATCTCTTGTGCCGAGGCCCTTAAAGGTGCAGCGCCGTCTGGGGTTGTGCAATGCCGGGATTTCAAAAGGAAGCCCGTCTCTCGCTATGCGGCGCGGCTTGGGTCGGAGGGAGGAACTCTCGTAGCTAAAGGCGTCTGTCTGCTCCCTGCCTCCCAATCGGCTGGCCGGTCACGGTGCCTTTCCGTTCTGTAGGTCGCGGCGCAGGTTTGCTGAGCTGATTATTTGTGCTTAGATTCTCTTAGATTTTTTTTTGTTTCAGATAAATATAAAAAAAATCCCAATTATATAAAGCACAGGTGGGTGCTTTTTTTTATTAGTCTGTTGGGTGTGTTGATTGTCACTAACCCGTTGAATCTGGGTTAAGTTCGGATGTTGTAATTGCCGAGCCTCATTGGCATAACCAGTGCTGGTGACCAAACTGAGGGATCGTTGACTGCACCTTTAAGTCTCTCCACTTGACAAGCGTGAACACTGATTCAAATGCAATGTAGATTTTGCCGGTTTCTGTGTTTTTGTTGGTTTTTTTTTTATACATTTCTCACAAAGATCTAAAGCTCTGGTTGGTTAACTTGGGTGTTTTATAGTGGTAAAGGAAGAACAATTAGTGGTCATAAAAAGAATTTGAAGATTCATCAGATTTTTCTCATATATTACACATTATATAACTGCACTATATGTAATTTAGAGTTACGGTTGAGTTTCACTAAAGCAATAGTAAAGTAGGATAAATTCACATCTGTTTGTGGTTGTTCTCATTCTCCACTAGTTAAATAATGATGTAAATCTAAATGAAACATTCTGAAAAAATTTTTGGAATTGCCTTTTCTCCCGCCCTCCTTGATATCCACCATCCCTTCAACCCTTCCCAGACCCATCCTGTGTTTTTAATGAGCGCCCTCATTCGCTGATTGCATGTGCAAAAGCCAAAAGCACACACGTTGGTCTGTCAGTTTCGTTAGGGGGGAAAATTCTGAAAGCTGTAAACTGTGGTAGGTTCTGATATCACAGTGCCTACACTATACACGCTGGCCTTCAGTTCTCTAACCCGAAAGCCTTTGAGTAAAAAAAACACACAAGAGATTTTGTGTCGTAGGGAGTTTGAATTCTGCTTTAGGTGATGGGTAGGTAGGTCTGTGAGTTACTTTTTGTCAGCCAGCATGTATCCGTAGATGAATTAATTTCAGTCACTACTAATCCTACATGTAGTCTGCCCTAGCAGACTGATTATATAGCTGTATGGTTTATTCACTCGATTATGTTTTAATACGGTCCTTTCATTTACAAACTCCGTATCAATCCGTCTACAGACAAATGGGCTGTCTTTCCTCCTCGGTTTCAGTGCTATTTTGTTCAGATGTCCTTTTGTTACAGCATTGTCTGAGTGAAAACCGATGATTGCAGTAGTTTGAACACTACTTCTCTCATTTCTGAGCTGAGATGGAGGATTGCCACCAACATTATCAACTGCACACTGGCTTTGATCAGGTAGTGATTCTTTGTTGTGCACTGGGTTTGCTTATTTGCTCGGTAATTAATGAGACGGTTCAAAAACATTTTTTGAGTAGGCCGCGGGCAATGCTAGAGCCTTTTCTAAACGTATTTATTGATTGTTTAATATTCAAGGTTTTGCCAAAGGATGACCGTATTCTATATGACAAATTACCTGGCGTTACCTATTTTCTTTTAGATAAACAAACTGTAGTCAGTCCTGTTTTCACAGTTCGTATCCTAGTTACTTTATTCCTAAATAATTTCTTTATGCCTCTCAGAACAAGGGCCAGCATATTTGGACCTGCTAACTGCTGCTGGAGATCCTACTTGCATTCATCCGGCCCTTGATTGGTTGACGAGTTGGTTATTAGGGCTCTAATTATAGCTTACATTTTCATTAGTGTTATTTTGAAAACTACCTTTAATGGAAGCTTTTTCTTGGCTGGATTAAATGACCACTACAGCACCAGTAGCTGTCTTGTGAAAGTGTAGGCTTTAATGGTGGTAACTGAAAGAACATTTGACAGGAAGCCCTGTGCAGTACTCTGTATCCTTTGATTAAACACATCTTTTGCTTTGTTTCCTTAAATAAGTCTGTATATGACAATTTGCTATATATATATGTATATGTGTGTGTGTGTGTGTGTGTGTGTGTGTGTGTATATATATGTGATTGTTTGTACTTGTATACTATTTGTGATTTTCAAAGTAGGCCTACATTTTGCTAATAATTGTTATTATCACCAAAAAAAATTAGTTCTGTTGTTATTAATATATTTTTTGTCGGGACAATATCATCTTCCACAGGCTTTAAGCTTGTTTGTCAAGCATATTATAGAATGGAGTCTTAGTGAATTAGCTCTTGGCTGCGAAAGCCTTTTCTAGTTCTGTTCTGTTTTAGCCGAAAGCCCATTTACCTAAATTTAAAATGGTCTCAGGATTGGAGACAAAATTAGTGCCACTTAAAACCATTAATATTGTTTATTGTTGTGGAGGCTAAAGACAACGAAACCGCCAAATGTGAGGCAGATTAATCTGTTGGTTTTTTTGGGGGGAAGACATCTTATGTTTTCTCATGCAACAACCCCATAGTTATTTGGGTAGTTTAATTTTTATTTTTAATAACGACCCATGGCTGTGCGTGCCCAAATGAGTTAAGTATTTCAAAGGCGAAATCTGTATTCAGAAGTGAATGTCGATTCAGCTGTGCCTCCATTTTGCATTGAGTGTTTTGTCTGCTTGGTAATGCTGCGCAGGTACTAGGCAACCAGAGGGGGGGACCTGTGCAGCCACATGCAGGCTGAATGACAGACAGCTATCGTTTTCACAACCGTCTCTTCTGCCCAGCACCGAGATTAAAACAGAACACAGTTGTCACTGCGGATGATTGATATGGGCGTTTGAGAGTGTAAGCACACCCTCCCCTTTGGGAAGATAAACAACTGGCAAAAAAAACTGAAAAAAGAACTTGGTCTCTGATATACTGAATAATTCACAGACGGGCATGTGGATTTCATCCACTGGTTTTTGCAGAGTTTTCTGATCAAACCTGGTGGTTCTAAACGCCTCCCGCTGCAATGACAGAAGCAACTATGCTGTTCAACTTAGAAGTCTATGGATTCATTTTATATGAAATTGAAAAGCAGTAATTCATTACGATTCTGGTACAGACGCTATGTCGCTCTGGGGTCTGTCGCCTCACCTTCTTCTGAAGCTTATTGCCACCTGAACGGATCATCACCATTTTCTGGAGCCAGCATTCATTTAGCCTTTATAACCTAAAGGCTCTAGCCTTTATAACCCTGGCCTAAACGTATTTTTATAAACGTGCATTTTGGATGTTCATATAATGGTAATGAATATGTAAAATTATTCGAGGCCAACTAGGGTAGACTTTGCATATTTGATAAATCATGACAGTTAATCACTTAAAAAAACGACAAGCTTCTTCTCTTGCAAATGTACAGCTTTACCTAAAATTTAAAGTTTATTAACAACGTTTGGCACAGGGTTTGATTATCTAGACCTTCGCCTGTGTTGTTTTTGACTAGGAGGCTTCTCACCAGTCACAGTTACGGTCTAGATGATTGTATTGATAATGGGATGCAAAGTAGTCCTTGGCAATGTTTACGGGTTTGGGAGGCCTCTGACTTTTTACAAACCCTCGTAGTTATGCAATCCAAAAACACATTGTTTGTTTATGAGTAAGGACATGGAGCTGTATCACGACGGTTTATTTCTACTTTTTTTTTTTTTGCAGATCAAGGGAAGAAGGAATGGTACCAAATGCTCTTATTTGCTCCAATACTCTGCAGTGCCTGCACTAGGCATAGGGTACCACAGGGTTTAATACTCTGCAGTGGTTGCACTAGGTATAGGGTGCCACAGGGTTTAACACTCTGCAATGCCTGCACTAGGGATAGGGTACCACAGGGTTTAACACTCTGCAATGC
>JAOYSI010000007.1:188522-244702 GCA_025775065.1 Hiodon alosoides
AAAATCCTTCTTTTGCCCCCCTGGCGCCGGGGGGGGGGGGGGGGGGGGCCTTCGGGGTTGGGTGTACCTGAAGTAGTCAAAGGCGGTGGAGTAGATCTTCTCCCGAAGCACGTTTCGAGTGGTGGCGTTGACCACGATGTCGGAGTGGAGAAGAGCCAGGCCCAGCGTCAGAAGCCTGGTGGGATCGGAGACACAACACTGGCTCAGCAATAACACACTCAGCACAAGTGTAAAAGTCACATTAAAGCCAGAACAGGAAAACGAAGCTGCCACTCAGGGCACATACAGCTTCATACATAGAGCTTCATACAGCTTTACTGTTTTTCATTGTTGTTTTGGGTTTATATCCTATTACAGGCTTACGGTACTTTAACCAACCGGGAATAAGCTGGTGCATTTCAATTAAACAACACACTTAAAATCGCATGGA
Source organism: Hiodon alosoides (assembly GCA_025775065.1). Classification (NCBI taxonomy): domain Eukaryota; kingdom Metazoa; phylum Chordata; class Actinopteri; order Hiodontiformes; family Hiodontidae; genus Hiodon; species Hiodon alosoides. The sequence goes on from JAOYSI010000007.1 coordinate 188,953, forward strand.
TCAGCTGGGAGTCCAATTAGGATTCACAAAAATTGGCTTAAACGTGAAACCCCCCCACAGAATCACCTGAAGCGGGGTCCAATGGCTGCCACGTGTCTATTCAGACTGCTGGTAGGGCCACCCACGTTGAGGGAGAGCGACCTCTGCAAGAGACTGCTGAAGATCTCCACTTGGTCAGCACTGCAGTACTTCGCTATCTCAAATCTCTGAACAAGGAACTGAGGGGCGGGGACAGGGGCAGGGGTGGAGGCATATTGGCAGATCACACCGTCAATCCATATTTAAGGAAGTGAACCATATTTAAAGACCCTTTTATGTAGGCCAGCTCGTTTCAAGAGTCACCATTATAATGAAATGGCACGATTACATTCCACCATTTATTAGTAGGCAGCTACTGTAGAACAAATCAATTCTCTTACATTTTTTGAATCGATTTTAATAAGCAGAAATGGCGCCTGCACAGATTACTTTATTACTTTCAAATGGTCTTGCAGTTACTACAGTGAGAGCACAGGGCCCTTGCGGGCTCACCTCAATCCAGATGTAGTGGGGAGTGACCTCGGGGGGGCAGGGCACGGGCTGGCTCTGTTCCGAAGCGGCTAGGGGGTCAGCCTCCACCTGAGTCTCAGAAAACAGCCCCATCTTCAGCTCCACTGTCATCTGCCAGGCCCCCGCCATCTCCCGCATGAACTGATGGCATGAGCACAGAGACCCAGGGTCACAGCGAAAGTACAAAGGTCACAGGTCATAGGTCACAGCGAAAAGTCACAGTGAAAGGACACAGGGCACAGTGTAAGGTCACAGTGAAAGGTCACAGATCACTCTGAAAGGTCACATGTCACAGGGAAAGGTCACAGGTCACAGCGAAAGGTCACAGTGAAAGCTCACAGATCACAGTGAAAGCTCACAGATCACAGTGAAAACCTGGTCTGTGCAAAAAAAAAATTAAAAAACCCCTTCTCCTTTTACCAATGTACGTTACTTATTAGAACAATGCAGAACAATTTACAAAGCTTACTTTATCTGTGTGTCGGACAGTTGGACATTACACTACACTGACAGGAAAGGGATTCTGCGTGCACTCATACCGGGACCTCCACACCAGCCTTGGCAGCCAGCAACCACTCCCAGCAGGCGATGGCAGTCTCCATGCCATGCTCAGTGAACATCTTCAGGGGTGACCAGCACAGGTGATGAAGGAGCTGGGGACCTCCGTCTGTGAAGTCACACACGCAGACGCAGACGCAGACACACACACAGACGCACACGCAGACGCAGATGCACACACAGACGCAGACGCAGACGCAGACACACACGCAGACACACACGCAGAAGCAGACGTAGACACACACACAGACACAGACACACACGCAGACGCAGATGCACACACAGACGCAGACGCACACGCACACGCAGACGCAGACGCACACACAGACGCAGACGCACACACAGACGCAGACGCAGACGCAGACGCAGACGCAGACACAGAAACGCAGTGAGCGTCCTCTGGCACAAAACCGCTGAATTTAGGTTTATCTTCCACTGTTATGCGGTACTGACAAGGCACAGCGTATGGTTGATTACTGACACCTTCTTAAATCTGGATTAAAATTATGACAGGAAAATACTATTTATCTGAAAGACCCTTCATCGCCAATAAAGCTTTCTTCACTTATCAGGACGTGTCTGAATACGTTTGACTGTCTTGAGGAAACGTCCAAGGGAAAGTAACCCATTCGATATATATCGCAATACTTATAACTGACATTACATTACATAGATTTTCCACGGATTTACAATGGCAGCTTGAGGAAAGCACGTTCTCGTAACTCGTAACGCGGCTGATGAGGAGACGGAGAGAGTCTTGACCTTTGGAGCAGATAAGCAGAGCAGTCAGCTTGAACATGGCCTGGGTGAATGCCTGGGGCCGCCCACTCTCCAGGGCTTCCTCCATCTGCCGGATCATCAGTCTACTCACGTCCGAGGTGCTGTGTGAGGCCTTCGAGAAGTAGATCATTCCGGCCACCTGCCGTCAGAGAGACCAGCCGCACATATATACACACTCATTAAATACACACGCACAGAAATATATGTCTACATAAGAGAACAAAAGTTACATTACATACACGCATTATAACTCCTCATCCAGGACTGAAACATTTTTTTAAAGAGAACCCCAAATATGCTCCTCTTTTCAACCAGGACAAAACCCGTTTTACCATTTACTTGAATTAATAAAATAAAGAGCCCAAGAAACAAAATGAATATGTACCCACCTCCCCTGTGTAGCGGTTTCGAAGGTTGAGGGAGGCCATGAAGTTGGAATAATCTTTCTTGATACATGCTGGTCTCTCCGTCAACTGCGTGGACTGCAAATTAAACGAAGAGTAAAATCACTTCTTCCGTAGTGCTGATAATCATTCTGTATCTAAAACAATCGTGGTCGGGAGCTAGCGGCGTCTCGAAAAAGGGGGGGCCATGGACATTCTGTGCACGAGTGTTTTTGGGATTGCATGTGTGAAGACGGCAGTGGGACGTTCTGTAACCCTCCTCACACTCACCCCAAGGGCGGCGCTCTGCCGGTTGAATCCAGCAAAGTTCAATACGCTCTCCGTGGCCATGGCTAGGCCGCTATGCTGAGAAAGGCCCGAGACCCAGTTCTGGTGCTTGTTTAGGTACTCCTGCACACACGGCATTGTGGGAATTAACATGAATGCTATATTCAGGCAGAAAATCCCCTCACAGGAGAGGAGAGAGAGGTCCTGAGTGAGTTTACTTAGCAGACATCCTTATCCAGAGCAACTTATACACTTTAAAATGATATTCACATTGACAAAGCAACTCAGGTTGAGCACCTTTATCAAGCTAATGATACAGGGGACCCGTCTAGGATGTGGTATCCCGAGCACTGTGTGCTGACTAAATCACCATCCGCAGCCCTAGAAACTCAACACAACAGTCCTCTGAGCTAATCCCCAGGTAAAGTGCGAGCTTTATTCCAGAGCAGCGGTGGTTAGTTCTACCGGCCGGGCCCTCTCCGCTCTTCCAGAGCTGGGACGCCTACCTGAAGATGGGACTTTGTGGCTGAGGGGGCCCACTTCATCGACTCCTTCAAGATCTCCCCGCAGCGAGCGGCAAAGTCTTTCACAATGCTCTAAACCAAAGGGACGACAATGAAGCACACCGAGTCAAGGGCTGCGAAAAAACCCGTGTTAAGGATTAACAAGACAATTAACAAATTCTTAAAGAAAAAAGGTCATTCCATTGAACAGGAAACACTCTGGTCAAAATCCATTATACAATATGCCGTATATTTGTGATATGGATGCATTAAAACTTACATCCACCACTCATTCACGATTATAAAGCATCATTTTGGCTCCAGAACACAGTCTCCTTGTGTCGTCCTCACTAATGACATGTGTGCGAGATTGGGTGTGACCAGGTCAATGCTGCGAGACCTTACGCAGAAAGATAGGTTATACTGAAGAGTCACTATATACTCTCGCTCCAGAGAACCAATCACAAGCCACGTGGTAGACAACCCCAGGTCCCGTGTCAGGTCAGTTTAATTTGAAGAAACGGCTGAAGTACCTCTCTGGCCTCGTTGGTGTCTGGCACGGTGATCCTGTGAGGCGTGTCTGGGATGTCGTAGTACGGCTGATCCTTGTGGATGTCCTGACCACGCGAAACGAAAATCCGCCGGTTATCACAGCCCACGTGCACGATCAGGCCATTTTTAGACCATCAGAGGGCATCTAAAATAGCAACTGGACTAAAACATCCAAGTCCCTCTAAATACAAATCTAAAGAAATGATCACGATGAGCTAAAATCCTGATGAATTACTTGGCCGATAACACCGTAAAGAACTGCTGCTGCCATGCAAGACAAGTCTGACAGGATGTGGTTTACTAAGTGGATGTTCTTACTCAGCTCAGCATTTCCCAACCCTGTTCCTGGCAGCACACCATCTGCTAGTATTCGTACCCGACAAGAGCTCTCAATTGCTTAATTAAACCCTTAACCAAATGATCAACCACCAAAGAGCTTGATAACAGGGAAATGCTGTAATCACTTTATTAGCTCAACCAAGCGGCTCAATTAAGCATTTGAGCCGCTTGGTTGGAATGAAAACCAGCAGACATGGGTGGGGAAACACTGATACAGCTTACCGTTTTATGCGTTTTGTTTCATTTACAGAATTAATCAGAATTTAAATGTTGTGACGCTACTCGGAGGAGTGGGAGGAGGTGGATACAGGTTCCCATTAAAACAAAAAGAACATTTCATTTCCACTAGAGCGGCTGTATGATTTCGAGGTGGGGTGCAATGTAACAGTAATAGCACGTACGTGGGAATGTGTTTTTTGTGAAAGGAAAACCTACGACCCCACTACGTACAAGTCCATCGCACCTACAAAGCCACGATGGTCGATCCCAGACTGTGTTGGCAAAAGGCGGGGATACCTACAGCACTGAGAGAGAGAGACAGGGTCTGCAGGATGTCCAGCATCGTCTTCAGAACTCGGCCGCTCCACAGCAGGTGGGGGAAACTGGGAGGAGCGAGGAAGCCAGGAAAAGATCACCCATTTCTTTAAAAACAAAGTCTATCAGATATCAGTTCAGTGGTCAGGTGGCGTTAAAAAAACCCAACAAAAAACGCAGTTTTAAACAGTTTAAACGAAACCCAAAAAAGGTGAAATACAAAAAGCACACCGTGTTAGGGCTTCACTCACGTTTCCGCCAGGCCAGACAGGTACTTGTCAGCTACCCTGCGTATCCTCTTGTGGGTGTGGTTGAAGTTCACCAGTAAGAACTGGGCGTGGCGCTCCAGCTCCTCTTCGTGCTCTTTGGTCTTAGGCTAAAGAGGATGGAAAAGAGAAGAGGAGGAGGAGACCAGAGGTGAACCTGCTTCTCAGAGGAGCGCATCTCTGGAGCCCCCCTATGATATTGGCCAAGCCTACCTTTTCAGCCATCATCTGAAGGAAGACCTCAAAGATCTTATCACCGACCGCAATCACGCACTGCATCATCCCTGAAGACAAAGGACAACACGGTCAAAGGCTCTGTGGAACCATGTTTCTGACAGCAATGTGACAGAGAACCACACCCACGAAGCACGTGCAAGTCACCGCCAAGTGCGTTGTTCAACGCATCCGGTTAAATCATGGGTGGGAATCTCCAGTCCCTGATGGCTACAAGTATGCTGCTTTTATGAGCCATTTCCCAATTAGCATCGAGGTAAAAGAGACGCCTGATGACATGATTTCTATTCTAAATAATGGCAATTGAACAATTACTATGGGTAAAGTAGAACTGAACCCAGACAGCAAGGATTGGAGATCCCCTCATCCCCAATGTTCTGTTTACGTCCGCTTATCCCACCTGACTTGTCTTTCTGGATGGCTTTGTCCTCGAAATAGCGGAACATCACCTGGAATCGGTCGAAGTCCCAGGAGCGCAGCACCCTGGGAGGGCCCAGTAAACACAGCTTTGAGCTCCGGGTCTTTCAACCTGAGCGGAAAAGACACGCGTCCTAGGAGACGGGTTAAAGGACGCATTACCTCATGTACTCCAGTCGGTAGACAGACAGCAGGTAGGTGGACATGGCAAAGTCCAGCTTGTTGACCAGAGCAGCCACCTCGGGAGGAGGGTCCAGCAGGTTGATAATGGTGCCCCTCAGGTCGCTCAGCTCGGCCTGAGAGAAATATCGACGTGAAACCCCTCTGCGCTTGCCCGTCCACAGCATAACAGAGGCCAGAACTTTGTCTGCAGAAGGTACTTTGTTGGCTGTGATGATAGTTACTCTTAAAAGGACCAATTGCCTCAAACAAAGAATCTGGTCCATTTCTGTAGCACACCTCCCACCACACTGAGATGCTATGAAACAGTACCCCCTTCTTTAGGTTTTCTCTTGGAGGGAGTCGGTCAGGAGGTGGGGCAGGAGGCAGACGCCATGCCTTACCGGGGTCACGGTGTCGTTCTTGAGGGCGGAGTTGTACTGTAGCTCTGACCGAAGGGGCTCCCCGCTCGGGAAGGTGAGTAAAGGGGACTTGGTGGCGATCTCACACACCCCCTCGTACCACTCCTGAGGCCACAGCCCTACAGGGAGCAGACAGGGAAACCCCCTTAGGACCATTCTTCTCCTCCCCCCAAGCCCTCAACCTTTGGAAAAGATTAACAAAGTATGAGGTGAGAGGCAGTGTAACCGCATTGATCGGGTGGGTAAAGGCACATAGCTAGGTCAGCGAAACTGTGTTGCTAAGGTATCGCCGAGCGACCTCGTACCTGACCCTTCCACGGCAAAGCCCATCACCACGGAGTAAAGCCAGAAGTCCCGGAACAGCTTCTGCAGTCGCGGTTTGGCCTCCTTGATCGTCGGAAGCCTTCTGGTGAGCTGGGAGGGGCGATGGATGCAAGTCAAGGCGTGAGCGGAGACTTTGGCACAGCCTGACCACTGACAGTGACCTGGTCCCACGTGCAGCGCACGGATCACAGTGGTCAACGTTCTTCAGAGTAAAGGCCCGTCTCTGAGAAATGCCGGCGGCACAAACGCCTTCCTGCTAGAACAGTCCCGTTTCTATAGCCTCTGATTTTAAACCAAGAAACAGTGCAGCAGCAAATACCCTACAACTCTGCACTTAGGCTGGGACCAAATCAAAACTTTGGTTTGCTAACTGCATTCAGTAAAATTTTATTTAATGGTTTGTTTGTTTTTTATATAAGGAAAACACTATTAAATACCTTTGTTTTACTATTTTTAACATCTAAAAATAATTGTAAGTATAATATAAAAATAAAACTACATTGGTTCTTACCACAGCAATAACTGGAATGAGGACTCCAAGGTTACCAGCGCTGCTTGAAGACTGTAAGAAACAGATTGTTCTAACGGTTCTTACAGAACAGAGCTGCACTAACCGGCCCACTTCATAATCCCCTTCGCTTTAAAAATTCAATCAAACAGAAATATTAGATTGATTTAAACAGACACTTCAACAAAGAGTACCTATAAATGAGATTTGCTGCTTGGACTAAAACTAGTGTAATAAGAGATGTAGTTCATGCATGTGTTAACACCAACAGAGGGACCCGTTACATGAATTACCACCTACAGCGAGACCTGCTGAATGTATGAAGACCTACAGAGAGACCTGGTGAATGTATCAACACCAACAAAGATACCCATTAGATAGATTAACGCATACAGAGAGGCCTGCTGTTTGGATTAACACACACAGGGAGATCTGCTGTTTGGATTAAGACATACAGGGAGATCTGCTCGGACTAAAACCGGATCAAAGCTCACACCTTGAGAGCAGGACCTTTCTCGCTGGCTCTCTCACTGGCTCTCTTGCCCTCCAGGCCCAGTTGCACAAAGAGCTCCAACAAATTAACGAGCAGCTCGTCCACCATCTGCTCCCCCAGCAGGTTAGCGGCGATGTTGGCCAGAGCGTTGATTACGGCCAGGGAGCAGTGTCTGGGAACAAAAAAACAAAACACACCGAGCTTCAGTTTCTCCTTTCTCTTTGGAAAGGTTTTGTTCAGGACAACCAGTGCTGAACAACAAGCTGACGGCGTATAGCCACCTGGGCTCACTTCTGCATCTGTGATGGCACTAGTCCTGACAACCAAAACAATTATTTTTCAAAATCCCGAAAATCTTCAAAAAGCTGGTTTATAATTAGTATCCGTTGCAATTAGGTCGTCATTAATAGAATTACTTGAACAAGGAAATTAATTCATAAAAATAGAAAGTATGTCAAACTACTTTATCACCTATAAATGAAAGAAAACCTACTGATGTTACCTACCCTCGACGCAGAAACAGGGAAAATCCTGCTGTTCTGTTCAATATTAAGAAATCTCTCTCAATTGGAAAGGTGTACTATCTGGCACCCACAAACCTCAAATATGGTGTTTTATTGTTTAACCAACCAGCACATTTTGCAATGCTCTTGTAGGGCATACTGAATCCTGTATGGCCAAGCATTATTAAGTGCTTATAAGAGCCCAGGTATTTCTTAAGCATAGAGAAGACACTTATGAAGGCTATGCATTCCCCAACTACAGGAGAACGTCAACTAAAGGTATAATCAACACAACCCAGGTAGGATTTTACCGCCACCCATGCCACACTTCTCCCATCACCTGTATCCATGGTCCCTGTAGTCCTTGTTCGAGTACACCATTGAGCTGGCTTTGACGCTGATCTGCTGAAACAGGTTCCACACCTCCTGGTATATGTATTGCTGGTGAAAAGACGACAGTTCTTGGCTATAAGGCTGCCTGTATTCATTAGGGTATTGATTAAGAAGATCCAAATATAAACACAAGTATTACGGCACCATGCTGCATCGATTGGTTGCATTAAACTTACATCAGGAGCTCTTAAATAAAGGTGGTTATCTTACTTATTTTTCCCATCATGTCTTAATTTGGAGCTTTGGAAGCATCAAATGACTGTGAACTACCAACCTACATTGGGGTTAATCTCACATTATTTTGACTGGGTGTCTCGGCAAAGCCAATCTGCCCATGCATACCCACAACCTCAACCCACCTCAACCCGTCCAGGGTAAAGCACCTACGTTGCCTGTGATGACCATGCAGCCCAGCTGGTCCACGATCAGTACGTCCAGTTGGGAGGGCGGCTGGCAGAACTTCTGCTGCAGGATCTGCAGGATGGGCTCTGTCACCCGGGGCGTGTCCCTCAGGGCCACGGCGATGTGGCCCAGTGCCCGGATGGTGTGGTCCGGGATGAGGTGGGCATCTCTGAGGAACGGCGGGAAGAAAACATCCGCTGCCATCATCACCGTCAACGTCATCGCCACTGACGTGACTTCATCGCATCAACCACCCTCGGCTCAGACCGATGTCAACGATACCAATCTACATTCCTGGTCCAAGTTTTCCACTAAAGGAAGCAGTGAAAGTGTCTTACTTGTCATTCTCCTGGGAGATGTACAGGCGGTTCGACAGCGTGGCGAGGAAGGCCTCCACGATTACAGCATCCATGGTTAGGCCCGCCTTCAGACACCTGGGGTACACCAGCAGAACAGGACCACAACGACATTCTGAAACCACACCGCGGTCGCCGTAACGCACAACAAACCACAGCTGTAGGAAGAAGGGGCTTTAGCTAGATTAGGGAAGTGGAAATGGTCTGCATTGCATTAGCTAGGTATTTTGTAACGCGTTATGTGGGCTATTTATACACGAGCTGTTTAATATATAAATAAAACATACCGAAATCAATGAGATTTAGTACAACATTTAAATAACTAAAATATTTGCATTGCTTAGGGGGTTTAAGCACCGTGCTGTAAAAAAATTGTACGACATTGGGAGTATGACACTGATTTTAAGGGGTTATATTACAACATGAGAAGAGATTGTAGCAACACCGGGGCAGATGGGAAACCTGCCTGCAGATGTTGTCGATGGAGATGTCCCTCAGCTGCTCATACATGGAGGGCTGACTCTTCCTGTTGGACACGCTGAGGGTGGACTGCGAGTGCTCGTTAGTCACACTGATCTTCAAGTCCCCAGGCCCTGTCCAGAAAGAGAAACAGCATCTGTCTCCATCTCTCCCTCTCTCCCTCTCACAGTGACAGGTAACAGCTGTTCCCTGTCACCGCTCAGACTTACTTCCAGAGCGAATTCTAGCAGGAGGGCACACCCACGCCACGTTTTAAAAAAAATCTAACAAAGATTTTCATGATCTTCTTTATCAGCCCAACAGAGTACGAACAAGATGGCCCCAACCCCTTTCCCTCTTCCCCCTTCACAGACCCGGCAGTGTGTCGGTAGTGTGTCGGTAGTGTGTCGGTAGTGTGTCGGTAGTGCAGCTCCCTCACCTGTGCTGTACTGACAGTGGTACTGGTACAGTTTCACCAGGACGGGGGAAGGCAGCACCAGGAAGTCCCTCAGAGCCATGGTGACGGAATGAGCCACCACGGGGAAGCGCTCGCAGAGGCGCCCCAGGCCCTGTCACATGGTGCGGAGAGGGATTATTTCTGTCGCCGTCCTCACCCTCATCACGGAGGCTGACTCAAACAGAAAACTGCCATATCGACCGCTAATTTACTGCAGGACTACAAATGAGAATCAAAAACCATCCAAAGCTATGCATTATAATCTGCCACAGTCCCGCTGAGTACTGTGGAAGTTAGTCACTGCTGTTACAGCTGCCAGGCTACACAAACCCACCTGGAGACAACACACAAGCAGAGGCATGTGTGCCATGATGACTTTGGTGGACGTCTTGGACTGCAGCTTCTCCGACAGCTTGGTGCACAGGTTCTCAGCCCCTGGGGAGAAGCAGGGAATGGGCTGCAGTGATCCAAATGGCACTGAAACGCATGCCCACACATCTTCCTACGCTTCTTTACCCACCTCCCTTTCTGCCCGTTTTCCATATTCAGCATCTTTCCATTGGTCTCCTACTCTCCCCATGGGTGTCACGCGACTACTCAGGGGTGCAATGCCCTCACCTTGCTCTTCTGTGACGGCCCACTGCATGAGGTCGACACAGGCGGCGTTGGCCTGGCAACGCAGCTTCAGGGGGCTCAGCTCGCCATGCAGGCGCTCGCCGTCGTGGAGGATCTTCTGCAGCTCTGATTGGCTGATGCTGAACTGCTCCAGCACAAAGTCGTGTACCTCCTTCACAAAGCACGTCGGGAGGTCTGTTCGTACGTGCAAGGACGGATGCAATGTAGCAAAAAAATGTTTTCATACAAAATCACATTCAGGGCTGAGACACGAATTGCAATTGGAGATTTGCCTTCCCTTTCAAAATAAACAAGCACAGAATACTTCTTACCCTTCATACAATACAAGGTGTCCCTCAGCATTTTGAATACGGCTACGTACAAAGGGTCACTGAAGGTTTTGTAGTACAATTCAAAGCTGGGAGTATCCTACAACAAATAACACATGTATGCAAAAGAATGACAATCTGTCCAAAACAACTCCTATCCAGGACAACGGAAAGATGTGATCGGTGCTCACCTCCAAAACCTCCAGCATGGTCGCATCCATGGTTTTCAGAAAAGACTCCGCCACAACCTGCTCAACCTGTTCCACATAAAAAACATCCGTTACCTTCTGCTTATTTCCTTGTCAGCTCCACTGACTGATGGGAAACACTCAACGAAAAAACAGAAAACTGACCATCAGAAAATATGACCATTGGATGATGAACGGCGTTTTTTTACGCACATGTGATAAATCCACTAATCATGCTCCAGAAAGCAGTCCGAACTGCCGTCCGAACTTACCATGTGCAGGAGCAGCCTCAGCCTGTCCAGAGGCATGTCAAACTCCTTGCCGTTGCTGCCAGTGAAGAGGGGGGAGACGGAGAAACTGGAGCTGACGGTGGAGAAGTAGTAGTCAGGGTCCACCGTGCTGCCGTCAGGGAGATAGGAGCCTGAAAGGAGATGAGTCAGCTCAGCCTCCATGGACCAAAACGCTCGACCCAGAGGTCCACATTAGACCATGGATGCAACTCACATTTTTGTCCCCCAAGCTGCTTACTTCAAAAACACTCATACGACATGAACATAACCACATCACCATGAGTCTACCAGCTCACATGAACCACCTTCACTGCAAAGCTACCAGCTGACCAGAACGTAACCTGCTCACTTCAACGTGACCACATGGGCGCAAAGCTACAAGCTCACATGAACATAACCACATTACTGTAACGCTGCCAGCTCACACAAACATAACCACCTCACCATATGGCTGCCCCGGATCCCTGTGATTGGTCGGGAGAAGCCAATGGACTTCTTGTCTCATCTCTTGGTGTCAGTGGCTCTTTCCAGCTGCAATCCTCATACATCATTTGTACCTTCGTTTGTTTTCGCTCAATGCAACGACCAGCGCCGCCCATAAGGTAAGGTGCATTCAGGTGTCACTTGACAGCGTCTTTCTTTTACCTTCAAAATACTGTGCAGAAGAGTCTGCCGGGGAGGTTGGGGGAAGCCCTCCACGTTCTGGACTGGCCTGCAGAACACGTCGATGTTTAAATGTGTGTTATGAGAGGCAAATCTAGCTTTTCAGCACACTGAATACATCACACTAAAATTGCTCAGAATCCCAATCTTGATGCTAGGCTAGTAATTGCCCCCATCACGTAGTGGACAACGGCCCTTTGGGTGTAAGATGACTGACCTGCAGAGAAATGTTGGGTGTGCTGCCCGCCTTGTGCTGCGTCGCTTCACTCTGGCAGACGGTGAGCAAGGGGCTAGGCAGAATTGAGCGGAAGTCGTTGAACGAGCGCCGACGCCCACCCTCCGGCTCTTCAACGATGTACGGAGCCTGCGGCCCCCCCCGGGGGAAGAGTTTGGACAGCAGGCACTCGGATGTGTTGCTGTAACGCCCAAATGCCCGTGCCACGCCCAGCAGGCTGGGTACAGTGTACCTGCACAGGTACGCTGGGGGGGAATAAAAGGGACTTACATGTGTGTGCCCACTTAAGACTGAGTGCTATCACTCGGGTGGGTTTATTTCACCAAATAAATGCATAAACAATGTAACTGTATTAGACAAACCATTCATTACCCTTATCGTGGCTTTCTGGTGCCTTACATTGTTCCAGCAGGATCTGCATGACATCGAGGATAGATTCCAAAATCTGCAGGGACAAGCCAGTGTTATTTCTCCCCCTATCGATGACAGTCCTCACATAGCATTCCGTACAACAGTAATTACTGCAAGTCGTTCCTAGGTTCACACTACACGGGCTCTTATTAGCATCGGGATGTTAAGATGACGTCTAACACTTCTCGGTTTCTCAGACCCACTGTCTGCATTTTTAGTAGCATGGTCTATAAATGACTGACCTGGCCTCGGAAAGACACATCTTTCTGAGCCACGTCAGACAGCAAAGTCACGAGACAGAAGCAGAAATTCTCAGCCACGGGGAGGGTTTCTGCGCAATTTAGGAGAGAAGAAAAAAGTCAAGTCAAGTCAAGTCAAGCACCAAATCGTAAATTGCTTGTTTTGTTATTTTCTGTGGAAAATACAATGCTCAGATTTCATTACCTCTCTCATTCCTCCCTGTGCTCTCCTCTATCCATTGTACCCGTGGCAACCCCTTCAGTAAACCCAGTAGATATGGGACAATGACATCTTTGTGCTACAAAAAAATAACAGTTAAACCCTATTACCACAAGTGTCACGGCATAGCCTCAAATCTGCAGCATAGTCGCGATTTTTATGCAAAGGCAAGCTACCTGTAAATCAGACTCCACCAGGAAGATGCCGAGTCCTATCACAGCGTCTCTGCGACGCTCGTCCAGCTGGAAAACTCCGCGCAAATCCACAGGACACATGCATTTTAACTTCTGGACCTGCAATGACAACATAAGACTGGAGTCATCCACCAGCTATCGAAGTCGAAAAGAGATTGCACACACACACACACACACACACAAATAATTTTAAAAAACAATGTTCCCCCTTTTTTGACAGCGACTGATTTAGCCGAACGTCTACTAGCATAGTTATGCTTACTAGTGTCAGCAATACCACGCTTGCTTGCCGGTTTGCGAGGCACTAGGATAATGGCGTAATCGTGACAGGCTACATCTATTATTTCTTGATAGTACGTAGAAGACTTTTAAACTCAAGACACTCAAAATACATACGATCCCGCTATTTCAATACAGCCGCTTTGCATTGTCGTCCAACTAGATCGTTACAGCTACATATAGGATTAAGAATCTGACCCACTTCAACCAGCATCATCTCAGTGCATACCAACGAAGGCCATTTAAATTGCATTCTAGTTAGCTCACCGGCTAGGAATAAATATTAAATGTAGACGTACGCTGATTATAGGGTTTAGCCATCCACACTAAGTGCGGCGACTGCACCTCTATGCATTAGCAACATAAATCTAATTGTAAGTGAGGAATAACATCGCAATATAAATAATATTTAATTTAGCTAGCTAGCTACTGAATGATTGCTTACTGACCACAAAATTACTTACCTTATCAATTGGAGCCGGTCTGTGTGCTGCCAGAGACCTTGCAAGCGATAAGACCGTCTTAAAATAAAACCGCGTCGTTCTTCCCCCTTTTGCCGACATTCTTCACCCCACATGAACCAAGAGAAATAGTCAAGGGCAACAAGCCGCAAGAACCAAGGGACAGTATTGGCCTGAATGACGCCTGGTACAGCAATTCGAAACACTGTGGCCTGCAGTATTATCCAATCAGATACAACCTGCTTCAGCGCTTCCGAACGATGTCAAGAGCTGTCAACACGCTGATGTTGAAGTACGGTGGTTATGATAGCCTACCGACAAACCTAGCGGCGTCTATTTCTACTTGTTATGTAATGCGTTAATTTAAAAAATAAGGCATAAAATATTCTGGTAAATATAAGCTTCTATCAGTCTTCTATTCTATTCGATCCCACTATTCTATATTTTGCACTTATGTAATTGTTATTTTTTGTTGTTAGATATTCCCTGTAATTTGAGATTCATTCAGTCACATAATATTACAATGGTTGACCACTGTATGTGATACGGCTGGATTAATTATGGATTGATTAGAAGGGATTTTGATTTACATTTTTAATTAAATGTGGTCGTCGTACACATAACGGTATATCCACCTTCGATTACAGGGAAGAGACCATTTCATATATGACACAGCGTGGAAGATAATAATACAATTTAATCGGAAAGGATAAAAACGAGTAAGGAAATCATATTTTTTCCGATAGCAATTTATTGAAGAATTACTCTTATGCAAAAAAAATATTATGCTGTACAGTATAACAAGAATCATGTATAATAATAAAAAAAAATGTCTAGAAGTTTTAACATCAATAATAGACTATTTAAGTAGAATTCAAAAAATGTCCTAGGTCTGGTTGTCGTGAAAACCTGCATTCTCTATGATCCTTGGGTCACCGGACTGCAGAGTATTCATTATTAACTGTTACAGTTGGAAGCAGTGGAAGGTTTTCTCTGGCCAATAGATATACAGAAATAGTTTTGCGGTAGAGGTCTGATGCTTGACATCACTCTGATACCCAATTGTGTTTCACCTTGATACTTGGTGGCAATCAGCAAATCAAGACCATTCAAATATAAAGCACAACAGGGATTGGACATTTTCTACCACCAAAGATAAAATGGTTCTTTGGACTTTCAATTGAGCATGGAGACGTTACAACAGGGAACCACTAGCCTTCAAAACCATGAGCCAAATTCAAAGGCAAAAAAAAAAAAAAAGTGGATCATTAGAAAACGTTACAAACAACAATAATAAGAATTCTAATTAGCACATTTTCCTCATCCTAACAAATCACATGTTTAAAATGGGTGCTGAAATTGCCACAAATTACTGCGTTTTGGCTGGAGAAATTCAATATTACCAGAGACTCCATATTAATGTTAATGTCCTTTAAATATTTCCAAATGCCCACCAATGAAAGAAGTTCAATATTAATAATAGTCTGTTATTTGACTAACAATGCAAGGTTTTTAGAATTAAATTAGTGGCTATAATAACCATTGGTTCCCTGAAAAAGCTGTGTCAGAATATCAGGTCAAAATGATGAAAACTGAAACTAGGTGAAAACTGCAACCATAGGGTTAGGGTCAGGATTTTCACCTAGGCACCAATAAAAGCTTAATAAATATTAGTTGCTACAAGCACTGCCTACCACAGATATTTAATAAGGAATGTTCACAGCTTTCCTCCCATGGCCATGGGGCGGGGCGGGGCAGGGCAAGGCATCTCTGGCTCAACCAACCATTCTTCTCCCACTCATTCTGTCTTCCAAACCTTGTTCAGAACTTTCACCACCTCCTCGTAGATTATAAACACTATGGCAACATCCAGACACACACGGCCCAAACGCGGGACAGTCCCCTTGTAGAATCTGGTTAAGGAGAGGGGAGCAGAGATCTGTGTCAGTAGGATATGCAAAAATAGATGGCATTCAGCCTGTAGAGAGCTCTCAAAATTTGATTAAAGGGGTACGTACATTGACTTTTGGCTATAGAAAAATGACAAAGGATTGTACTACCGATTATAGTATGATCCAAAAGTCATTGGCCAGAATGTGGCCACAGGAGTATTTCAGTTGTACGTCATTACACAATTTTACAATGAAATTAAATACATTTGCCGAAATCTGTATTTGAAAGTTTTCCTTTCATTCTTACGCCAAGGGGCCTTCTTATCTCAGGATCTTGACAGCACAGTCAACGGTGTTCTTGTACTTGTATGCTTCCAGACCCTGTTGAGGAAAAGAGGGGATGAGAGAGAAGTAAGGGGGATGTGGAGCTCCCAGCTGACAAGGGACAGTCCAATCACACTGCAAGAAAACAGAAACTTGGCCTGTACTGATAAAAAAAAAAAAATCTGTTCATTCCCTCAAAACAAATAATCGGTGAAATTGAATCATTAGATTTAAATGGCAGATTCAGTGAGCCGATTGGCAGCCTACCTGCATTCTCGTTTTGATCACGTCTACGGGGGTGTTTCCAAAAACACTGGCCGCCCCTGCAGTGGCTCCAAACATCCCTGTGACCACTGGATGGATTGTCTTGTTGGGATTATCACCTGGAGAAAGCAGCAAACAATCAGGTCCGTATCCCTGACAAATCATGTTTCAGCTGGGAGTCAAAAACCTGTTGGGACGTCTGAGGGTATGTGACACAGTCGCATCCTGTAACAGGGCACCAGTGATCTACAAACGTCTTTAAAAGCAAACTCATTTGCTGCCACTGTTGAAGTGTCCAGCACACATACTCACATGCGCTCAGACACAAACATTACCTTTGTACCAGTTCCGTAGAGAGGTCATGACAAAGAAGCGAATGGCCTGGTTGGAGCCTTGTTTCAATACCGTTGCAGTTAGCCCCTGATAAGTTCCTCGGATCCCTGAAAGCAACAGTCACTATTACTGCTATATAACTGGCAGCCATTCAAGGGCCTGAGGACCCCAGAGATGCAGAGTCGGCCATGACCTGCAACCAGGAACACCGCAGGGAGCTCATGTGCTTGCAATACAATGCATTTCATTTTGTTGTTCTGCCATTTGGTTGGATACGTATGTAATGTCTAGACATTGAACTCATTTTCCAGGGTCTGTTTCTCATTCTCCCATATATGTGTGTGTGTGTGTGTGTGTGTGTGTGTGTGCATTTTTATTAAGACAAATAGCATTTGGATTGCATTTTACGACCATAAAGCACATGAATTACCAACAACCGCCAGGAGGGGGCAGTGCACGCACAAATATTTACTTCTCCTCACCTTGCGTCCTAACGATCTCTCTCACACCGTGGAAGAAACCGCGGTACTTAGGATTCCCCGAGCTCTGGTCGTGGATGAATTTCACCTGAGAATTATTACTGACGTTTCAGACGTTGAATCTAGACACGGAAGCAGCACTGCGTCCAAAGAACAGCATAAACATACAACAGTTGTTGGCTCGTTGGATATACCAATATTACACAATATTCCTGCTGCTCAGGATAAAAATGCATGTCGATTAAGCTGAATAAATGTAAATAGAAAAGGTTTGACAAAAATAAGGGTTAGGCTGAATCCCTCACTCACCTTCACGGTCTCCATGGGGCAGACCACGACCACCGCTTCCACCACGCCCGCTCCCATCCCACAGAGCAGCCCTCGAGTGCTGTCTAGCCTGCCTGCCTCATCTCGCATCTTATTGCTGAGGAACTCAAAGACTCCAAACCTGGATGACAGAGAGTTGTCACAGTAATCCCTTCATTATTCTATTTCTGTCACCAGCCATTTCATGACACCCCCCGCCCTTTTTCTTTGTAGAAAGTTAGTTTTTAGTTTGGTCGTTTTTACAATTCTGCTGCACGAGAATTCAACTCGCAACCTTATGGTCACCAGTCCCATGGCTTTCACCAGGAATGATCAGTCCAGGGGCAATCCTGGTCCCCAATTAAAAACGTTTTCATTGCAAGAATCCAGCCTGTGAAAATCCTTTAAAGAAGCTGCTGGAGAGAGCTTTTGTAGAACAAGGCAAGTCAAACCTCAAAAGAGCACCTCTAGGGTTATGAAG
This sequence comes from Hiodon alosoides, assembly GCA_025775065.1. Lineage (NCBI taxonomy): Eukaryota > Metazoa > Chordata > Actinopteri > Hiodontiformes > Hiodontidae > Hiodon > Hiodon alosoides. Next base: position 207,035 of record JAOYSI010000007.1, read on the forward strand.
GAAGAACAACAGATAACACTGTTGGATCTGTCAAGACTGCAGAGGAGTGGTGACAGGGACATAATAGTCAGCAGAGATTTTTTCCTTTAATCTGGGGAGGTGATTCGCTCCTGGTAAGGATTTGGTTAACTCCTACTCTTGAGACCCTGTCAGGCTAAGTTACCTTGAAAAGGTACTCACCTCAGGAGGTTCCTATGGGCCAGCTCTAACAAGTTGCCATTCCAAAATGTCGCTGGTGGGGGGGACACATGCAGCATTCGACAGAAGGCAGGTCATTCTGCTCGTACCGGACAGTGATCTCACATCCCCGGGGTCACGCATGGCCGGCCACACTACTCCTGGCACCTACCTTACCGCAGCTTTGGGAACGGAGCCGTACAGTAACGAGCTGAGGCCCCGGTACAGCCCCTTGGCGCCATGGCCCTGTACCGTCTGCTTCACGCAGTCCGCTGCAGAGGAAGAGAGAGATGGCCGTGCACCAGCTTAGGACAGGCGGAATGGCAACGTGTGGAGGTCTGCTCAGAAATCACAAGCGTTGACTTCGGTACGGTCAATCTCGGGAATTCACTGTTTTGCTAATCAATGCAGCTATATTTTTTAATTTACAGTGCCGTGGTAATTTCTAGCCCTTACAAATTAACTAAGTTGTCAAGAATTCCGGTCGTCCTTTTCTTACTATAACTGTCTTCATTTTTACTGGCTTAGCAGATGCTATAATCTATTATTTTTCATTGGCGCACCCTGCAGCTCCATAAAAAAAATTTAAAGTCAATCAACAAATTAGTGTTCCCTATCTGGAAACCAAACAAAATACCAAACAAAAAATATACACCAACGAACGCAGCCAAAGGTTCAGCCTTCTCAGTGAACCGGGCCAACAAGAAACAAAGTTAAACATTGGGCAATGTTTCAAAGTAAACATGGGCTGCCCTGACACAGAGCAAAACAAGCAAGTTAGAGCTGGCGGAAAAGTTCCCTGTTTAGTGGCTTACTAGCGTTGACATCTGAATGCTTGTGGGCAGTCCCACTTACACGCCACAGAGCATCTGACACTTTCCAGGGCTTAGCACAGACAAAAGTGACTCCGGCCAGAGAGGCAGCCATGGCAGAGAGGCAGCATACAGCCTGAATAGAAAAAGGCAACTTCATCATTAGGTCCTGGCGGTTTTCTGTCTTTAATTAATCTTAGAGACTTCTCTGAACTTGTTCAATCTGTGTGAATATGTATCAGGGCTGGAATGATAATATATAATTATATATAGATAATGATATCCCCCCCCCCAATATATTGATATAAAAAATATTAATTAAATTTAAAAAGTGCTATTCGGCAGATTTGGTCCCCCCCAATGTTGACTCCATGGCTACGTCTCTGATATGTATACACAACTACATACAGAGGGAACAGTGTTACAGACGCTTGTCCTTCTTTGTTTTCTCCTCAGTGTTATTCCAACTTTTCTTACCCGCAATTTTGCTAATTCCATGCTATGATTGTAAGCACTCAGAAGAACAGAATAGTGGACAGTGCTAAACCCTGGCATCGAAAAAGAAAAAAACCACAGGAGGGAGTGTCAGTCCATGGGGAAATGGTTGGAAAGACAGACCGTCTTGGCCACTCACAAATGCCCCTGTAGCGCGGTGGATTGGCATTCTCGTCCAACTGCAGCTGGGTCTTCACGTACTCCGTGGGGAAGGTGATGCAAATCTCGATCCCTCCGGCGACCCCACCTGTGAACCAGACACAAAAAATAGCACTATCTTCTGGCCTAAGCATCTCCTCTCCTCTCCTTCACTTTAATTGGTGGATTAACAACACCTGGATTGTAAAATGAAGGCACATATTAGGTCCCTGTATTGAGGAATATCATTACTTCTTGCTGTGTCATAGTGAATCAGCATAGTGTCACACTCGTCAGCTATTAAATCCTTGGGCTCAATCACCCCAGGCCTTCTTGGGTTACACAACTCATTTAATTATTGAGCACTTCAATTGTGTAAGGAACTGTGAAATTACCCAGGCGCTGAAGCAACCACTGCACTGATGATAGTTTTCATTGAGCTTCATTAGTGAGGGCCAGTTTCTCATCATTTTAACAAGCGGGAGAGGAGAGCAGGGATTTTAACTGATCAATAATGCTGAACCATGCAATGGCATGTTATATTATTATTTATCACAGTGTTTAATTACATTCCATGAAGGTATTGATAATAATTATAAACATCAAGCCTATATCGAAGTCTACGTGCACCCCTCGTGTCACAGATCCCAACTAATTCAGCACATCCATGGAACCTAGATACCGTGGGGCAGCTCCTCCATCTGTCAGCCCTGTTCGGCCCCCACCTTTACTCTCAAACCTGGTTAAACCAGAAAAGCCACACAACTTGGCTAGACACCTTGTTCAAGGATAGGTGGATTTTTATTGATTGTTCCAGTGGGAGAGGATGCTCACCACTGGGCTTCCTGATACAAATGACCACTTGTTGTCTGAGATGTTTGAGATGTTTGAGATGGCTCATATTTAATAAAGCAACACACCAAAAAAGGGTTGCAGACCTTACTGAAGAGTACAGCCTTCTGGTTAAGTACGACCACTTAACCACTAAACCTCACAGTTGAAGCAAGGTTAAAACGCATTGAGGCGGGTCTTTATAACAATATTGTGAGAGGCTCCCTCTTCTCCCCAAGACACTCCTCTCCTCTTTAATATTTACATATTATATCAGAAGGCATGCACAAATCTTAGTCTAACTATCAAAATGTAAGTAATCTGAAAACGCTTCTGGCACCACCAGTAAGCCACGTAGGCATTTTCACAAAACAATGTTACATTTTAACTTTGGCTTGTGCCAGGCCAGATGATTGGACACATGAGACAAACTGACAAAAACATGCAAGATGTTCTCTCCACATATGTGCAACGTGATTGTGTTTGCCATGGTTGTGCTGCAATAGAAATGTTGACATAAATGTGACTTATGGTCGATTATTTACTTGGAAAGCTCATACGGAACGGAAAACAATTCATTCGTAGTACTAATAGTGGCTTCGGTCAGTGTTTTCGAAATCAGACTGTGCGTAGCTCAACCAATGCACATGTATTTCGTATGTAAAAAGGCTATTTTAATTTAAACTGGAATTGGGCGGTTTTAAGTCATTCGTAAAAACTAAAAGACTGGTATCAGGAATCTGGATGCTGTTTGTACTGATGATGGAGAGAAACAGCCACGCATGCGAATACCGAACTATAGTGACACCAGCAGTGGAGAGGATTTGTTGCTGTCGGACTTTGCTACAATCAGCAGAATTTTGCGGATAATGGCAATACTATTACCAACATAACAAAACAAACAAGTTTGTCGAAGTTCAAGTTATTGTTATACGAAGCGTGAAAAAACATCAACGAAACTGAAATATTCAGAAGTTTCTTGCTCCAACTCTCCAGTAGAGCGAACTTAAGAGTTTATGACAGACCTGTTATTTTAGTGAACTACATACCTGCTAATATCGCCTTGCCAGGATGAGTTAGTTTCACTTTTTCGGATGGAGCAGCTGCTGATAAACAGTGAGGTCTGTGAAATGGGACGACAAATGTGGGGTTTCCAGCCATACTTACAAAAACTGCACTATATTAACACAACATACGCATAGGTTAGCGGCGATTAGTCTCTGAAGTACTTTCCTTTCTGCTAATTCGGTTTAGGCGTATGTAAGTACATTCGAGGTACACTAGGAACTTAAAATCGGACTAAATGTTGACCGTTAAACTATGAAGACGAGGTTGTAATACAGTCGTCAGCCTTTATTAAATTCTCTCTTATAGATCCTGTTTACGGTGATGTCAGTAGGCGGGCAACCGAGGAGGGGCAGCTTTTTAGCTATTTAAAACGTCGCATCTTTGACAGATATCGTTAAGGTGGTACTACGCTAAGTTAAGGTAAGCTTAGTAATGATGGGTGGTATTTTCGTGGTCTAGGGATACATTAATTATATATAATATTTATTCATATTTTAGGCAATAATTTTTCCGTGCATTTGCACTTAAAAAAATCATTAATTACTGGACATTCGAGAGAAACCATTACTCATTACGCTAGAAAAGGGGTACCTCCTTGGCCAGAATGTCTTCATTTCGTCTCATACTCTGGTAGTATAAACTACATACCTGGTACTATAATTTATTTGGTTGTCTAGGGGGCTTGAGTGCTCCTGAGGAAGCGTGAGGAATATATGGAGTTAAAAGGCCACGGTGCTGCAGGTAGTTTGGACCAGGATTTTCGGTCCACAGCTGCATTTTACGTTGAATGTAATGAGAAATTCAGCAGAAATTTCAGTCCACCCAAAAAATTGTAGTTTTCTGTCAAGGCATTGTGGCCTTCTCCAGGAATTTCTCGTAGTACATTTCACTTCTATTTTTCTCATATTACATTATCATTGCCAAAAACAATTGGACACAATTGATGATGAGTTAACTCTTGAGATCACCTGCACTGCCCACCTTTGTCTAACCCATTGAGTCGCTCTCTAAGAAAAAGCGTGGAAAATACATTGAGAAAATGGTACGGAACTGCATAAGACAAAAATACATTGAGAAAATGGTACGGAACTGCATAAGACAAAAATACATTGAGAAAATGGTATAGAAATGCATAAGACAAAAATACCGCATCCATGTCAACATTTTAAATAATGTAATTTTTTTTATTGGAGTGGTATGTGAACATAAAAATGAGTTCAATATTAAAACAGGCGACACACCTATATCACAACTGGAAACCAACAACAACTAATAACAGCTACAGCAACAAAAGTTAAACACCTACCAGCTGAATTGGACATTTTTAGGACATTGGAAGAAACCTGTCTGTTATAAAACTCTGGTTAGTAACCAAATGTGGCTGTAAAACATGCCCAACTTTTTTTAGAGATGGTGTAAATTATATACACAACTGTCCCCTGAAATTCCACTGGAAACCAATTTTGGGCCTTTGAACCACATTCTTGTGTCAGCCACAATTTGGAAGGGTTCAGCATAAGCAGAGCTCCAACAGAACTGCAAAAACAGCAAGGTGTTATCTCGGGCAAATGCAGCTGCGATGCTACGTAGGTGACAGATCAGTATCAAGTAAGTTCACCTTGGATATAACGTGTTCAATATATCCGAAACTATCCATTAAATCTGACTCTTAAATGTACAGTCTAACTAAAAGAACACAAGTTACTTCCCGTTCAGAATTTCTATTAGCAGTTTGAAACAAAAAATGATTGTTGTCATCTGTGGTTCAAATGCCATAGTGCATCCAAATGTGTGCACGATTTTGAGACTGCTCCTACAAAAGATTTTATTCCGATAATACCCTAAGCTGTTCGATGAAACATATTTCCGAAGAATACCCGTTTTATTTTTAAACTACAACCAGCTTCTTTGAATACTAACTGTATTTTAGGATTGGTACAGATGTACGGAACGGTTGAAAGGAACGGTTCAGAAACTGAAAAAAATGTGGGTCTCTTAACAGCCATTTTGTTTGATGTGCAAGGCATCCTGGTACTGGAGCGGGCCAAAACTTGGCCATTGGAGTATTTGAATTTGTCATTGTGTTTGGACTTGTGGAGCAGATAATACATAATTTCTTGCTTGGGGTGCTTGCTTGGCTCTTGAGGTTGTCATATTTTTGACCGTGTTCCTGTCGTCTTTCTTCATGCCTCTAGCTCAAAGCCCATTCCAGCCTTGTGCCCCCCAGTATTAAAGTTCTTGCCATCAATCAATGCAGACAGAGTTAGTTTAACTCCTTAAGAAAGAGAGAGAAGGCAATATTACTCCAGGGGGAAATTAAGCAGCTTTGTGAAAACAGTCACCAATTATCTTGCCTCAGCAACGCTGTCTTGGAAACTTGAACAGAACCATGGCAATTGGTCTACATTCACTACACGAATATTTTACAAGATAGCTCATCTTTACACTTCCATTATTTAAAGAAATTGTAAATGCTAAGATAGATTGTCAGTCAACTATGAACTGGTGTGATATTAACTGCATAGTCCCAGTTGTGTCAATATACAATACTAGACTGAAAAAAGAGTGGATATTAACGCCAGTCTCAGCTCTGACAAATATTCGCTGCTGATAAATTATTTTGCTTGAGGAAATGTTATTAGCATGAGTAGTGCCTGTGTTTAATAAGATCTTGCAAAGCTGCACAATTGATACATTCACATGGACATGGGAATGAGAAAATGTGCCTTTCTGTAATTTCAGAGGAAACCTGCTCCTTTATGATTTTACTAATTTTAATCTGAGATGGGGGTGGGGATGGTGAACACATACAGGTGTGTTAAAGGTGGACAAGAAGGCAGGCGGTTACCTGGTCGCAGACTCTGTGTATATCCTATTCCAATCAGACTTGCGTTGTTAACTTTGGCCTGCAGGGGGCAATAAGAATGTCTAAACAACCCATTCAAACATAAACGTAATGAGTATGGAGGATATAACTTGTGATAAATAAATACAAGTACCAAGAAATCAATCCATAAATAAATACATAAATGTTTCAAGATATTCTTAATAATAACATTCACTGAAATGTAAATGTACATTCTGCTTTTTCATTTGACTTACCATTGTAGCACAACCCATTTCAATAGCATTTTCTTTGTTTACAAGAGTGCCATTTCAGTTTACATTTTTAACTGCAAAAGGCATTTACATTTCAACGTGCCCTGCAGCTCTCTGTCAAACAAAGCTAGTAGGCCGCCATCCAACAACCAATAACCAATAATCTGTTTCCTCAATTACTTTTCCAGCAGCACCTCTGCTGTAAGTTGGACACCCGCCTACAAACCCAGAGACTTACTTTCTATTCACTAACTAGGCTAACGATCTTCATTAACCAGTCAGTGTTTCTCCTCAGTGTGGTTACAAGCAAATCAAATAGTACTGAGCAATTTCTAAATGATTTAAGTTCGGAAAGCTGATTTCAGTAATAGACTTCATCGCCATTGCTGATGTACACTTGACTCAAACTTCACGTGACTGTCACTCACGGACAAAGAGGCCTCCTTGTCCATCTGGTACTTGGCTGCAATGCCGAACCGCATGTTGTTACTTCCGGCCGTCCAGGCCAAGGTCACCGCTGTCTCCAACTGATCGTTCACCTTCTGGTAGATGGACCCTCCGAACTCAGTCCCATCGTTCCTGAAACAGCAGGCCAATCAGCGCAAGGTTTCCGAGGTCCAAGCCAATCGGTGCTCGAGGTCGAGAGGTTCTTACACATTGGTGTGCAGCTGAAAGTCCTCGGCCCGGTAGCCCAGTGCAAAGTTGTTCTGGACCAGCCTGGACTTGGTGGTGTCAAAGGCCACCTGGTAGCCGGCCAGCCAGCCCTCGTACCCGAGCACAGTGGACGAGTGCACGATAGGGCCGGCGAAGTCCAATTCGAGGTCACAGCCGAGGTGGACGCAGTCTCGCTTGTAGCTGGTCTTCAGCTTTCCGCTCTTCTTTCTGAGGGGCGATGAAGAGAGGCATTCGATGGCACAGTTTTTCTGGCAGTACCCCTCTTCTAACACCAATGTAGCGTTTTTCAGACTGCAACTACTCTGCTGGGTTCAAGCAAGGAGTCACACACCGATCAACAGAAAGACGTGCTCTTTATTTCGCACATGCGCTTATGATCCGGCCGTTTTCGTTAAAACAGAGCATAACCCAACCCTTGGTTGAACCAATAGAGTCATTAACAGTCATTCAACGTTTTTCTTTCGAGCTCTTCGAACATTCATTGTTTGGTTAGGGGGTTCAGTTAAGCGATTGAGTGCTCTGTTGGTATGAAAACCAGCAGACACCTGGGAAACGGATGAGGAAACACTGCCTTAGGGACTCAAGACAGGTTAAACCTCAATAAATGTGTGTGAGTGACTCACAGCCTGTTCAATAAACTGTACATACACCAACCTCCCACCATGAGACTCTGAATGAAACATTGGTGCTAGTTCATTACATTAAAACACGTTAGTTTAAGGGTTTCTGTATTCAGTAACTACTTCAGTTAATACATGCAGCACATTTACCACTTAATACCGTCTTCCAGAAACTAACTAGCACTGGAATAATGAGAGATTTTGCAGATGAATACACACATTAAGAGAAAACTTACCCTGTGTTCGGGATAAAGGAAGTGTCAAAGACCAACTTCAAACCCTGAGCCAGCTAAGTAAAAAAAAAGAAGTATTATTCATTTTAAGATCCAATTGTGATTTGGTTTCTTGTTCGTTAGGCGTTTCCATTTTTTGTCAACTCTCTGTATGTAATGCATAGTAAGTTTGGCATGGTTTAGCATTAAGCAAGGTGGCACTGACTACTATGATAATGCATTATCTGCACTTCAAAGACATCGATATTAGCATATCCAAGTTAAAAATCAACTGGTACACGTGCTTTGGTGCATATATTCAAAGTATGAGGCCTTTAAGCAATCTACAGCAGTACGCATACGGTAGGCCTCGTTAGCCCAAGGTTTAATTTCTGGTCTGCGTTTCACAGGTGCAGTGACAAGAGTGCAATAAGAGATGTCTTTCAAAGACGTCGACCCGGTAAAAAGAGGAAAAGCGTCCTCATCGGAATGCCTCAGACAGAAGTGCCTGCCAGCGTGCCGCAGCTGAGCTACTATGCAGAAACCGTTCATCGCGTCTGGGTCGAGAGGAGCTAAAGCCATGGACTGCAGAGTAGGAGGGGGATTTAGTTCAGTCAGGCGAATCATATACAGTGCGCTTTAAAGCTGCAACTGTGAAAAGGCTGCGGTGGTTCTGTTGTAGTGTATAGCAAGTGTAGGCATGACTGAGCGTCTGCAGTGTTGGAACATCGTTCAGACGTTCCAGGGTTACAGAGTGTGAGTATCCGGTCAGGCACGGTGAGCGGATGTGTAACCTTGACCTGGCTCACAGACCTGGTCCTCCAGGATGATCTCGGTGGCCAAGACGTTATCCGTGCTCCATTTCTGACTGATGCTCAGGCCCAGGTCCTTGACCTTGTACTTGGTCTCAATGTTGCCACCAGCTTTGCCTGTGTCGGTGTTATTGGAGCCAGAGGTGGAGAACTCCTGAACGAGAGAGAGAGAGAGAGAGAGGGAGGGGCAGAGAGAGGGAGGGAGGTTTGCAGCAGGGGTTTAGGTTAAAGTCAGCGAAGAGCAGAATGTGGAAAAGGGCGGAAGGGAACGTGCAAAGGGACAGAGAGAGAAGAAAGGGGTGAGAAGTAAATGGAGAGTTTGAGAATGATTTGAGGGGGAAGGAAAAGAAGACGGGAGGAAAACAGTGACTATTGCTCTGGTGTGAAGATATACCGCTTAAGCAGTGCTTTAAGGTAGGAGGAGACAGGAGGAGGAAGAGGGAAAAGGAGAAGAGATAGGATGAGGAGAGAAGGAGAAGGGATGGGAGAAAGGGGGAGAGATGAAATAGAGGAGAGTGGAAAGGAAGGAAGAGAGAAGGTGAAGAAAAAAGAAAAGAAGAATATGAAAAGGGGGAAGGGCAGGGAGAGTGAAACTAAATTTAAACAGTCAACATAGCTTCACCTCGCAGAGTCCAAACCTGTCTCTCTTACAAGCAGCAGCAGCAGCAGCAGCAGCCCAGATATACAGTGCTGGCAACCCAGTGGCGTACAGTACTGGCAACCTTGTGTACAGCTGCTTGCAAAAAACCATATGTATATCCAGAAAAACCGAAAAAACCATTCATCTTCAATTTAAACGTTCTGTCTTGTCATTTTAAAATGGTTTCCTTTATATTGTATTATATGCACGTGAAATTGATAACATAAATGTTTTCTTGCAAATTAAAAAAACGACTTGAACTGAGATTAATTGAATTGAGGGGGACAGATAGAACATAACACAGTCTCTTACCATCTGACACTGTTGTCCAAATAGGTAGCAGAAAAAGATAAAGAAGTCAGAAATGGAAAAATAATCATAATGGTAGTAATATATATATATATACACACACACACACATGCAATACAGCTGCTTCAAGCCTACGTCACTCCGGAGCAAACAGGAAAAAGGTTTTTCAACATTCTCAAGTTGATGATTCAATTTACAAGACTTCACCAGCTAAGTCCGTAAACATTTGGGAAACAGCAGGATCTTGAGTGCTGCCATCTTGTTTTAGTAATTTTGTTGGAAGTTCCAGAAACCTGGATGAGAAAATACCAAAAAGTCAATTTTGGATATTGCTGTTGACCATTGGTCTTCTGTATGACTGACTGCACATCATCCCTTGTCATCTTAACTGCAAGGGAAGCCAGTCCACAGACACAACAGAGATGTCACTGAAAACACTACACCAACATTTATACCCCACACACCATCATAAAGATTTGTCAGTGTCCTGCTAACACCATTATTATCGTTTTTACATAGATTGAAAGCTCTCATCAACCTCTATGATCTGCAATGTTTTATTACCTTTAAGACTATTAAAATTAATAAGCTCTGAAACACCATGTGACTTACACCTTCATGTCCATTGGTTAGTTTTTTGTGACTCCTGAACAGCGTACTTTTTGGAGATACAAGGTTTTTTCCCCCAGGAACCTTGGTTTGAGAGATTTGTCATAATAAAGCCGTAATACACAGGAGAGAGTTCGTTTCTGCGATTATTGGCACGGCTATGAGCCAGCCAAGGCACGGAAAAAAACGGAGAAACTGATTCATTAGTTATTTTTGCATTTACACCTCAGGAAATACAAGAGACATAATTTAACATAAATTTTTAATTGTTCCAATAAACATGCCGTGCCATCAAATATAGTAGTCCCTAACGGTTACTATACTGTAACCATTGAAACTCAAAATTAAAATTCAAAATGTATTAATAATTATAATATTTTAATTATTAATTTTATTAAGTGATTCGGAAGACAAATGTGTCACGGTCCCATAACGGGTGAGAATGGTTTATCAGCATTGACTGAAACTAAAAAGAGGAACAACGGCAATAAAGCAATGTGAACGGAATGAAACTGGACTGAGAGAATGCAAAAGGAACTCACCACTCCACTTTGTGACTTAGTCTTCAGATCCAACTTCACAATTCCAAAGCCTGACAGACAGATGTACGGGGACATGGTGATAACAGATTCTGTCCCTTCACTAACACATAGCCCTTACGTTTCATATATTTATCAATACATTTACCAATATCACTCACCGTAGCCCTTGTTAAAGACATCCTTAGCAGGTTTGCCGAGGTCAGAGTATGAGGGAGGAACAGCCATGGTGTCTGTGGACCGAACAGAACAAATGGCCAATGCTTGCAGACTGGACTCACACGTATGGGGGCAAATTGAGCTCAAAAGATTTGGTCTTAGAAAACAAAAATGAAAAGTAAATTAATATTTTTGGAACCAAAGATTTAAAAAAAACAAAAAAAGAAAAAGAAAAAAAAACATTCAAAACAATTAATTATATTGAAAATGATGAATTGGGTATCACACAAGAAGGCAGGGCTGACCTGGCATGGACTACACACTCTTTAGGTATAATACTGATTATACTGAAGCAGAGGTTGGCTAAGACAAACATCATCTCCCACAGCCTCTTATCCAGTTCCCACACAATTAATAAATAAATCAATTAATTGCTTTGTTCCAATAGGGGTCAAACACAAATGAGTTTACAATAATTATTATAGCAACAATTACAATAAAATAAACATAGGGCACTGATGAATATCTATATTATGATTTACATTATATAGTATATTTTAATCTATGTGATAATTTAGTTAAACAAAACAAAAGCAGAGCTAAGCAGTTAACAGAATTGATTAGGTTGCCAAGTAACCGTCGATCGCCTACCCACAATTTGTTTTTAATCCGAAAATCAGAAAGGATTTGGAGTCAGTCAAAATGTTTAGAGTATTGAAAAAGTAAAAGTAAAAAAAAAAAACCGTCTGACCAGGCAAATATATTCGGTTATATAGCTGTTAGCTTGCACGATTCTTGCCATTCCCAATCGACCTCTCATCGACAAGCTACTTTAACCCACAGGACTGCAGCTGACTGGATGTTTTTTGTTTGTCGCGCCATTCTCAGTAAACCCTAGACATTACCAAGCATGAAAAGCCCAGGAGGGAGGCCGTTTCTGAGATACTGGAACCCGCGCTCCTGGCATCACACCAAGCTCACAGTCGATTAGGTCATTCACTTATTTCATTCTAACATTTAGTCAAACATTAACGGTAGCTGTCTGCCTGTTTTATATAGCAACCACAGCCACACGATTCAGTCTGTAGGAGCGATCAATTTTCGTGCACGCTGTGGTGTACCTAATAAACTGGGCAGTTGTAATGTATTTCATAGTTTATTGTATTTGTTTGTATTGTATATAAATTGCGTTGAATGTTTAAAAAGTCACTTTATTTTTGAATTATGCACAGAGTGAAATCAAATAAAAATTCCCCCTTTGGGTTGACAATAAATTTTCTATTAAATTCTATCCCCTCCTACTTGGAAGGCTTGGATCCCAGCTTTCCCAAGAGATTAGGGAATTCATTATCATCTACAGGCACAAGGGGATTGGTTAATACTGTGCCTCACAACAGGGTGGAATGTCCACCACCAATGACCATAGAATATAGGACCAACCTTAGAGTGACAACATCTGTTGTAAATAATAATACTAATACTACTACTACTACTACTACTACTAATAATAATAATAATAATTATAAAATTAAACCTGCCTTTAAAAAAATTGCAAGGCCAGATTACTTTCCATTCAAAACAATCATTAATCATTAGAACATTTATTTTAATGTGATCCATTCTCTACTTTCGTTGACTGGTTAATAAACCAGTTATAAAAACCAAGTACTTCATACATTTTCTAATATGCAATAATAAAAAATAAAATACTTTACAAATCTGGTAAAAGGAAGATTGGGGAATTGTCATTATAATCCAATTAAGTTTTACTATAGGAATCCATGTTTTCCTTAGCACAGATATTTCCGAACCTATGTTCCCCTAAATAGCTATTGCTTGGACATCGATTAAAAGGAAAATCCATTTTGATTATTCTCTACGGTCGACAATAAAATTGCCACAACGACATTGTCTATTAAATGGAGAGTTGAAGGAAAAACATCTCGCAAACCAGGTATAGCTTATTTCATTATAGGATTACCGAAAACTGTATCAATCAGAAGAATTTTGCTGTAAATCCAAGGATTGCATCATTGTCAATTTAGCATCTCTGGTTCAAAGAAGACGTAGTTGCTCTGCTCTTTAGAACACGCAATTAAATAAAAGCATTACGTGTTATGAGTAGCCTACTATAAATAGCAACCTGCGTTTAATCCAGTTGATCGTAAGTAAAGCAGACATTTTCGCTACTCGAAGCTAGTGTAAATGCAATATCGTTAAAATACCAAATTAGGATAGAATGGCAGTAAACGTTTCACAAACGCGTGACCTATATATGTGCGATTCCCCAAATGCCTTGGGTAACTGTAAACCACTCATAACTTTCAAAAACTCTTAAATTCAACAATTCAGATAGCTTCGTTAGGCCTTTCGACACCGCCAAACCAGTACAGTTTTGGTTGTGGCTAGTGAGCTATTTAACATGACAAATTTGGGAACGGTTTATGAATATTGGCCCTGTCTGGCAAAAAAAATATATAGATGTCCTTTCAGATTTTTTTGCTACAAATTTGTCCTTACCGTCTCTTGTTGCAAAGCGAGCAGCGATTCTAGACCTAGTATAAACCACGCAGTATGGCACTGGTCAGTGGAATTAGGAGAGCGACACAGAGCAGGCGTAATTCCTCTAAGGGCATTATATAAGGCTACTGAACACAACTGTCAAACCAAACTATAAAACATACAAATTGTATCAATATTAATTATATTATATTTTTACTTTCTAGCAATATTAGATTATTGTTTTAAAAGACCGGCATACAAACAAACAAAAAACATAAAACTAGTATACTTAATACAGTGGGTGCTCGTTATGGTCCGACGGATTAGCACCTTTGCATAGATCTAGAAGGAAAATACTGGATACAGAATGGATGTGTTTACTGCCCTCATTAGGCAGTCAACGGTACTGAAATGGTTATAGCTCTAATTTTGCCAAAATTGCGAGATGTCATGGGCGGAGGGTAATATAGCCCAGAGGTTCTCAGACTGGGGTCCTAAAAGACTGCCCAGGGGGTCCGCAAACTAAGTACATTTTATACACTTTTGTCAGTCAGTTTCTCAGTAGGGGGTCCGTGATTAATGTTGCATGTGAAAAAGGGTCCGTCAACAAAGAAGTTTGATAACCCCGGATATAGCCTATTTAACCTCTTACTGGGTATTTTGATAATTTTTTAATAGATACTTTATTGCATTTTTTACTGACATCAAATATACAGTCTAATCAATTTCAGCCTTGACAGTTTTTTAGGTAGAACTTGCATATTTCAGCTGTAAAACAACATCAAAAGATTGCTCACTAGGACAATTTATGCAATATTTCAACAAATTCTACAGTAAGCCACTATTATATATACACGAAGGCTTACTTTAAAAAAATCAGGAATTGTATGAAGAAAGCTGTATTTGTGGCGACTGTCTGCATAATTCATAGACACATGTTGCTGGAGACTCTATTGGAGGAAGCTATTGATGACGCAGCACTTTGACATTATAATCTGCAATGATTTGCAAGTACCAAATCACTGCATATCATCAAGGCAAGATTTGCCATGGGCTGAATTCCATAACACGAATCTCTCCACACTGTCAAATCCTTTGACTAAATTAGCATATGTGTGCTTCAATAAACATTGACTGAAAAATAAAATAAAAAACAAGGCTTGCATCTGCAGGATACCACAAGGGTGAATATTGGAAAGGCCAACGATGTCCTTGCAACCTTACCCCGATCAAATGAAAAAGACCCAGGATTTTTAAAGAATCAGCATTCATGTCCTAAAACCCATGTGTTAATTGCTTGGTCTGGTTTGGAAACAGCTGTGCTGCATGTGAACACAAGAACAAGGCCAAGCCCCTGGAGATCGCAGTGTCAGCTCACCAGAAATGGTTGCCATGGGGACAGAGACGGATAAAGCACTGAAGAAATGGCCATTAAAATGGATGCTTGCACACACAGACACTCACAAACACACATGTTGAAACACACGCACACACAGACACAATCATGCTGAAACAAACACGCACCCACACACACTCGCACTCAATCACACACGTTGGAACACACACACTCACATTGCGAAATGAAAGCAGAAAAGGATAACAGTCACTGTTACAGGGGACTTGGTGTCTTATAGCAGAAGAATTCCATAAAAAGATACTGCGTGAATTCTAGGTCTACTTTCTAGCCGTCCTTGCAGGTAATAAATACGAATCTTAATTGATTTGGTTTCAGCCGAATCATTCTGAATCGATTGTTTAACATCAATGTCCCTATACATTAGCACCGCAGACGAGGTGTACGTGATGTGGTAGAGACGCAGTTGCTTACTAAGAGCAATTCGAACTACGTCCAACATACATCAGTAAAGTCCAAGCATTATAACGTAGCGTATTGTCAAAGCCTGATAGTAATGCACTGACTTTTCGTATCCGGCAGGCTGTATCAAAGTACAACTCCTTACCAGACGAGGAGATTCCAACAATGAACATTCAAAGAATTTGAAATTTAACCGACATATTTAACTTTGTACATCGATTTAGAATCGATTTCTCATCTTTACCATGTAGATTGATGAAGGTAGGATATATGTAATTCCATAACACAATATCAGTCTCCGCGTTGCGCAACCGGAGTTTAAGTTTAATATTAACTTTTTTAGTTGTCTTTAGGACCGTTAAAGTTTACGTAGGCAACAGTCTACAAATTATTCCCGAAATGTTTTGGCTAGTTACAGTTTTCTACCTTTAAACTCTAAATAACGCTTGGCCCTTGGGATATCAACCTATTAAATCAAACAGGTCGAAGAAAGCTGCTACCAAAACTTTGCAAACGCGATAATAGCATTGAATTAATTTGTAATTAATTGCGGTTTTTTTTTATTACAATCAATAAATATCTTACAAAATATAGGAATACAATTTTCTTAAACGCTATTAGCTAATTATAAAGGCCTGCTTATTTTATGCTAATTACAAACGTGTAATCAGTTTGTTTCTACCACTGCACGTGGTACATTCTCGCCGGCAAAATAATGAAAATTACTTTCTTAGAAGGTTTCGAATTGGATATAATTTCCAATATATTAGCACAGCATGTAACAAAGTGATTAGGCCTACTTTACACCCAGATTGTAAGCACTTTTTGAAATGCTTGATAACCACTAGAAAACTATCCTGGTGAAATTTAGCCTTTGTAGATTTATAATATGCCACGTGTTTAGAATCCAATATCAATAGCATCGTTCAGTGAATTATCAAAATGCAACTATAACTGCAGATGTTTACGGGTTCAGGTAAGTTTACAAAACAACATTGAATAAATAGCATTTTAAGAGTCCCCGTAGTCCCATTTAAAAAATACACCTAGATCTCCCTTATTTCTTCTTGTATGTGGATCGTTCGTGAAATGTAGTTTCGTTAGTGTTGTTGTATTTAAAAAGTTACACTGCTCGACAAAATGATATTCCTCTGCTTCTAGTTCTAGAATCTGAAAGCCCTTCCCTCGGGCGTCACATTCAAATCCTGGTTAGTTGAGTAGATGGCGGTTAAAAAAGCTTGAGCCGCTATTGTTCCGCTAATGCCCACCTTCAGAATTAACACCGCGCTTCAGGACCATACAAACCATTAACGCTTCTTCGTCAGAAACCAGGAAACATCGCCAGCCATCACAATGCACCTGCAGCTTCAACGGCACCCCAGTCTGATTAAGGATTGTCACGTGACCCGGATGGCGATCATCTGGGCGAATAACTGTTCAGTGGTACAGCGGGCAGCTCTCTGACCTCTGTAGTCCCCTGGTACTAATTTAGAGTGAGAAATGGAGCCTGAGATAAGAGCAGGATTACCTCTTACCTCAAAACAGCTGCGCACCACCATCTCTCATTTTTTTTCTAAGCCTGTAGGGAATCTAGTTGTGCTTCCATCTGATGTAACCAACAAAGGTTATTTATTTGAAGGAGGCTGTTGTACGTAGACTTCTGGTTTCTTATTTGAACATTATGGATAGATGCCTGTCACAGACAGAAGGTGAAAATAGAGACCAAAAAAACAAAGAAATTTAAAACAAGAGCAAATCAGGGACGTAGCTTGGATTAGATTTGTACTGAACCGTAGAATACAAATTGCACAAACCTCTTGTAGATCTGGCTCACAATTAAGAATTGAGCCAATTAAACCGAGGCAACTGCCTCATTGGATGCTATGCAGCGGCTAAGATAATATGGCAAGGTTAACAGTCATGTGTATTAATCTAGCAGACACTCAGAATTTTTAGGCTGTGCTTGTATTATACATGCAACCAACAACAACAAAAAAGGCAAGGCGTACGTGTCACATAGTTCCCTACAAATACGAAGGTGCCTTGCCAGTGCCTTTGTGCTGTACACAGGTTTTTAAAGATAGGGGGAGGGGGCACGATTTCATCTAAAGAGGTAAACTTATCTCACTGATCCCAGACAACAGCATAATATTATAGTCATGTGATCTTGACTGCAATCCGTCAAATAAATGACTTTCCTACGTAGTAATGATGCTTTACATAATTCTCTCTTGAAGGGTATGTAGAATAATTAATCATAGAAGGAACTAATGAATACATAAATAATGACCTGACAAAACTGAGTGAGAGAGGGGCTGTGTATGATTGGCAGTAAAGAGCTGATGAAAACTCAGTGGCGTCCTCAATCATGTTTCTCTCATTTGGTCTCCTGAGGCATTTGTGTGCAGGTTTTTCCCTCCGGTCGAAGCAGTCTCCGCGCCGCACTTATCCTTGGTTTGTCTTCCTGTTAGCTAGGCATCGAATCCGTCATTGCCAATCCCTGGCCCAACACGTCATCATTTAGAATTGTCACATCAATACTGATGAGGCTTGCACTGAGCCATCGCCAGGTGGCTCCATACAAAAATCTGGCGAATCGCAACGAAAGGATAATTACATAGGGATGGATCATCTTCCTGCTTTCATATTGTAATATGGGCTTGTTTGCACCAGAAAAAAAAAAACACATATAGACCCTTATTGTTAAATTTTGTTTATTTAGCTGAAACTCTGTTTTTTCATGTAATTGAAAAGGCAAAGGCCAAAATAAATAAACAAGTGAATGAATAAATGACATACACAATACATTATTAGTCTGTACCTGCTTGAGAGACTTGTAGGCTTAATGTAATAGAAAGGGTTCTGTTATCTCTAAAGCATTTTACATGTTAATCAAAAGTAATATCAAACTCATGTAGGGAACAGCCATATTTGGTTGCCATTTCCTATTATTAACATTACTAATTCTGATCTGAATCTCAGTCTCTTTTACCTATTAAGGTGAATTGACACTGTAAGGTCAGGTAGTCTGGCAAAGGAACTCAATGCCTTGTTTTATATTTCTGATGAAAGCAGTTATGGCTCTTTGTACAACAAGTCACATACTCACAAAAAAAGGGCCTTTAGACCCTACGGATTTAACCCCTCAGGTTAAACAATGCGTTTGTATGTAGAATGCAAATGACTGCAGCAAAATCGGTGATTCACTGTTTTGGTGCATTTTCTTCATTGAATAGAATTTATTTAAATCATATGCATAAAACGAACAATGAGGAAGGATGACCTCATCACTGGCCTTTCTTGTGAGCCATCATTAGCTGGCTTAAGTTCAGTTAATTTATTTTATGTGTTTTAGATATCATAAAACTGCTTTTTAAAAATCCTCCGGGATAATATTTATATGTAAACATTGAATATTTATTCCACACACAGTGACCCTAATTGTGACAAGGTAACCTTGTCAGAAAATGGTACGCTGCGTTTGATTTAACTACAAATGTGATTAATCAGTTATCAGTAGCATATATTATTCATAGAGTAGGGTGTTGGCTCAATAGAAAAAACAGGCCTGTATGGAAAACGAATTTTATTGCGGTGTGCCCGAGGGCTTAAAGCTGATTTTCCTCTGTTAGTCGCACATGATTCACTAAGGGTGAGGAGTGCAAATGGTTTGTGCTGACCATTTATATACCGGGCAGTCAAGCATAGGGCAGGAACCTGATGACGTACATTTATGTGCTCTTCAGAATCCCTGCTTCTATATATTTGCACTAGAATTAATTTAATGAGTAAAAAAAGTCTGTATAGGAAAATGACGACATGCTTTGATAGCTTGAGCTTATTTAAAAACATTGCACAGCTGCTTTGAACTTGGGTACAAATGCCTTTCAAAATGTGTTAGTTTGGAGACAGTTTGTTAGTCAGATGAGGTGATAAAAGACTGCATTAGACCAAAAGTCACATCAGGGAACACGCTTTCATCTAGCAGGGCATCTCAGACAGTGATTAGTCTTAATTTCCCTTCCCTACTGTGAGAGCTTTCATAAGATCTGAAAATCTAATTTTACCGAGAGACCCTAAGGCTGGATGGAGCTGGATAATAACGTACATCAATGATGCGACCACTCAAAACGTTCTTGATCACATGTGATTTGTAAACATTGAATTGGTCCAGGCGCTAACTTCCTACATCGCCTCCTTCTTGCACTCAAGCTAGGTCTTTAATCATCAGAGCAGTCTGGTCATTGAATGTTTTTGCCCTCACACTGTTACCATAGCAATCTCAGGTCCCAATCTCAGGACTGAATTTGATCACCAGAAGGGTAAAGCTTTTTTTTTTTTTTTGCCAATATCAAGTAAACGTGCCTGTAAACTGGAGTCGTTGACTTTAAGTATTCTACCTGGATGTTTGCTTTGAGGAATACTTGTCTCTCCAACATGGAGCCAAGTTACTATCTAATGTAATTTCCACTTCACTTCTCCAAATGTCTTTCTGTTAATGTAGCGTGGGCACCCTCTGCCCGCTTAGTGCTGGTCCCGCGAGTGACAGAGAAGAACGAGGGCAGCACGCAGTGCAAAAGCCCCCCACCCACTTCCCCACCACACACACACACACAAACACAAATGTTGACATCACTCCACCTGACATCACTCCATCCTGTCAGGTATCAGTCATCATCAGTCCCGAAAGGCCAAAAGGAGAGCAGATGAAGGGATAAAAGTATGACATGTGGTTCGCCCACGGTCTCTGCTTGCCAGCCCGGGCCTTTAAAGGTAACCCTAACCCTGTGTGTGTTCTGTCACCTGTCAACATAGGGAACTCATCTCTCCATTAATACATAGGGTGAGATGTGGAAGTTTTATTTTGTGCCTATAGAATACTTAAAACTAACAGGGATGCACACCTTTAAGAAACATAAACATTTGGTGAATATGCTTCAAGGATTACAAATAATACAGATAATTGAAAAAAGCAATTAAAATTGCACTGGGTCGCAGTTTAAGAAAACCGCCTTGTATTGGCTTTATATTGCAGTATATCAGTATAATCGTGCGTAACTTTACGTTCAATCTCCTATAAGCAGTGAGAAGCACTGACAGAGAAGATCAGTGTAATTCATAACCTATCACTACTGGTAATTTACCTCGAACCGACGGAGTGAAAATCTAATTACACTCCATTCTCAGACACCATAACTTCTCTGGAAAGGTCATATCAAATGGCACAGCTGACAAATACGGAAATTTAGGCCTGCAACTAAATGATGCCTGCACTGTATCAAAGGTTTAACAGACAAATATACAAATGTGCTCTTTATGTTGGCATGTTTATTTACACATACACCTAGACATTATATTGTATTAGAAAACAAAACATTTTGTTTCCTCACATTGTGAAAAATGATCATTTTTGTTCTGTGCCCCAGCAACAAGTGTGCATAATCTTGGAGTAGGAGTTCACTGCTCACTCTCCAACGTCATTCCTGCTTATCCTCTGGTTTATGGTACTTTGGCTGTCCGATGAAGTTTGTTTTTAAAATCAAATTGTAATCGTATAACAATGTCACTCCTTTCTTGACTTTGTCAGTAATGTATAAACAGACATGCATTAATACTGATGAAGCAGCAGGGACAGAGGAATGCAGGGTGCTTTACTCGGGCCTCCCTGATGTTCGCTATGGTCAGGCTGCGGAGCATACGCCATCAGCTGTCTGACGACACATTTTCCAGGAATTATGGGGCAAATATTCCCAATACTGTAGGAGGACCAGCGATATCATGAATAAACTAGCATCATAAATTTTTCACTCGTTGCGTGGTACAACATTTCTGCTGGCTACAGCTTTACTGCGCTTGGTGGAGCACAAGTAATGTATTAACATTTCAGTTTACTTTTCGAACGTCCATTTCAGATATATTGGCCTGGGCGACACTTTGTCAACAACCTGATTAGCTGGGACCCGCAAACCACCCATCCGCCCACAAAGACAAACACACACACACACACACACACAAACACACACACACACACACACACACACACAATAAACAGTTAGTTATAAAAGTTTGATTGGCAATGATCTTTTTTTCAGGTTGACGGAAGCTTGCTGTGAACTTGCTGCTTGTGTGGCCAGGCTTTTGCGGGGCGAGGTGAGGCCGGGACTTGCTGCTTGTGTGGCCAGGCTTTTGCGGGGCGAGGTGAGGCCGGGACTTGCCATCCTCCCATTGTGTTACCCAGAAGTGCTCTCCTTCCGCTCACTGGCCATGCTTGTACGGGCTGATAGATTCAGGTTAAGTCCCCGAGGCAAGACGTTTTTTCAGCTTGTCTTTAGCCTGAAATACAGCAATCTAATGTACTAGTCTTCCCCCCCGAATGCTCACCCCGCTATGGTTTTATAGCCGCATCTAGTTCTTATTTTTCCCCTAAGATGTCAACATTAATAAAGAGGGATGGTGAAGATGATTACTGTCATTCCTCTGTGTTTTCAGATTTTTTGGGGGGGATTTTTCTTTATGTACTGCTGATTACCATGGCTCCGGATTTTAATTGAGCTTTTAGAATAAAATAAATATTCACAAATTCACACATAGTGTTAAACCGCCAACACTGACGTCTGATTGGTCATTCAGCATCAACGTACTCCTCTGCAAATGAGTCCAGGATGGGTTGAAAGAACGATATTTAATGCGACAGTCTCTGAGGCATCAGTTAAAGTGCCGGCGGGCAGGCAGAGTGTGCCCAGTCCAGGGAGCCATGCCGGTTGTAAATCAAAAATCGACTGAAGCGCTGCGCACAGGTAAGAAATGTGCTCATGCAGGCTGGGTCACAGAGGCGACGCTAACATTCGAAGGACAGAAAACAAGGCTTTCTCACAGGCCCTCATCTGAAATCAGGCAATGTCCACTCAAGTTAGGAAAAGAATGAAAAACAATTGAAGTATTTAAATGATGTATTTAGCTTGGCAGATGGGCTCTACATTATTTATTTGCATAGCAGACCCTTTCACTTATAGCAACATACATTTTCACATTCGAACCACACGCACAACTAGCCAAGGTTAAATACTGTGCCCAGGGTGACCATAGAGAGTGCCCAGGGTGACCATAGAGAGTGACCACTTTTAGGGTGACAATTTTATGTATTTTATGTGTTTGATGTATTTGATGTATTTTAGGTGTTTTTTTTATTGTTATCCTGTGTTGTGTCGCCAGAGTGCTGAAGGCAAATTTCCATTTTATGTAAATCTAATGGACAATGAAGTTTTATATCTTCTATCTATCCCATGGAGACATTAAAAGTATAGACTGCTGGCCTAACATTTTATTCACTGCTTTCCCCATAGGCCCTCAACATGTGAACACATGCAGCCCCCAGTCACCAACGACAAGTCCTGAACACCTCATGCCGCATGTTAGGGGCCGGTCATGTGTCCCATTGGCTGTTAACGGCCTCAGTTAATAGGCTTCAGGATGGCCATACAGTTTGAGACTCATGTACCCTAAAGGAATAACTCAGGACCCAGCTGCGTGGCCTTGGAGGGTCAGCGATGTCCCCACGCATCAAAGTGAGTTTTAATGTTATTTTAGGGCACATCAGTTCCAAAGTTCCCGGGTAGTTTACATTTGGGACTAATGAGAGGCTGTACCGTCTTCCCCGGAGCAGTTCTTTTTTTCCAGCGAGATCTCGGATCCTGGCACTCTAATGCCCTTTTAATGGGGCAGTCCCAGGCACAGTGTAAGCCTTGATCAGATAATAGGATCACAGTATGATGGGTAACAAAAAGAACAGAAAAAGAAGCCCATGATCTCAGAACGTCTCTACATTTTGTGTGGCTCGGTCCATGACAGCCTTCAAAAGTTTATGTTTTTGCTTATTGTATCTTTTGTCGTAAGAGATTCTCATTGATTTTGTTAAATGTATTTTTTTATCTGGGATTGGTTAATGATGGACACGTTGATGTTTGACACTGGAGCCAAACTTGACAGGACACACACAATTCTATAGTGACTTTATTCCACTTTTCAGCTAGGGTCATAAAAAGCCCACATGAAGATTTCTCCTAAGGTTTCTGTTCCAGTTATGTTTAACATTTTATTTTATTAAAACCAAAAATGAATTCTTCATTTCATTGAATTTTTTTAAATAAACCCGTTTATTATGTACGTGTGTTTAAATGTGTATTAAATCGGGACCTCTGTCGGATCATGCAAAAGATATGACTTGAACTGGACTTAAACTGAGACTGGGAAATGTAATTTCCTTCTTTGCCATCAAGGTCTGTTCCTTCCATCCTCCCAAATGGGGCACTACAGGCCAGCATCTCTACCTCTGTTGGGTAAGGATATACTTCTCAGCCTCTTTTCTGTCTAATACTGACGCTAAACCATTACACTAGGATTGCTGCAAAACTTCCGGTGTATAAAACCAGGTTTTTTCTCTCTGCCTGCTTGCCTCCTTAGGCTTCGACTACAAACTATTCCAACAATCAAGGCTGTTTATTGTCTGCTTCATCAAAAGCCTGCTTCCTTTTCATTGAATCTCGACATAATGGAGATAAATGGCTGCACCCCTTAACGCCTCAATAGGAGGTTTTTTTATTGATTAAATTGGTGGGAGTCAATTCAGCCCAGGCCTCCACCTGCATGCTTGTGCAGTCAAGGGGCAATTGTTCACGCCTGGGAATGTTGTCGTCGGGGTTCTGAGAAAGTGCCCTCGGAGGCCAACGTTTTCGAACCGAAGGTTGAAGTCAGCTTCAACGGCAGAACTGTAGAACAACACGACTAGAGTAACATCATTTCACCCAGGCTGCAGGTTGGTTCGTTTCCTTCTTTCTGGATGTCACTGGGGTTTTTGCCTGGTTGATATTTTATTTTTAGTTTTATATTACAAAATGCCATTTGCCCTAATTTTTTGATAACTGGGGAATTGTTTCAAGAGGCATTTCCTGGTTAGTCCTCTGACCTACTGGTTCCTTGATGACTGTGAATCCTCCTCTCTGTGGAACTATAATACACACTCTCTGTGACACCAGAGTGCCAGTAAATAACCTCCTTTCATAGCGCGTCAAGTGCTCTGGGGCCTCCTATGCCCTCGCTGTGACTTTCTGCAATTTCTGCAAGTGCATGTCTTCGTAATCTCTAAAAGTCTGTTGGTTTTGCTGTCATCCGAACGGGTAGCGCGTCATTCATGGTCGGGGCATCGAGCAGATGGCTTGTTCGAGCAAGGCCATGCTGTGGCATCCTCTGTAGGCACGCCCACACACCGTTTTCACAGTTCAGGATCCAGCCAGACATGCTCCAGGGCTGGACTCTGAGTGCTAAAACAATGGGTTTGGGGAGGTTTAGCCTTTACAAAGTTATAAAAGCTGAACGGCAGTGTATCCACCTTCTAAGGATCTCCCGTTCGTTTTCCTTCTCTTTGATTTATTTTTTTTTGACGCCAGCGGCAGTATGTGGTAAGCTGCGCTGGCATTTGGTTTGACATCTTGCGCTCGGAATGACACATACCTTCTGTTCCCTGGGCATCGCTGCCTTGTCGTCAGGGGCGATGCAACACGTTTTTTCCAGCCCTGTTCATTTCAGATGCTCATTCCGCTGATATGCTGGCATCCAATATTACATTATCTCCTTACTTTACTGATTACTACAGGTAAATATTCTGTAATGCAGGCCTCTGGGGCTGGCATGTGCAAATCACTTATAAGTAAAATAAATAAATACACTGTGAAATGAATAAATAAATAATTCATTTTTGAAATAAATAAGTGTGACTCGGATTACAGTTTATATTTCTAAATGGTGTACTGTTCTCAGTCGATTAAGGTCATTGCTATTTTGCAAGCCAAAAGCCGCAATGAGAGAATCACGGTCCTTGTGTAGGAAGAAGAATTTGGGTATAGGCTACGTAGGCAATGGCGATCAAAACTTTTACTGATGTTAGCAGGGTGCGATTTGACCAGGGTGTTTTATCTGGGATTTTTGTAATCTGCTTTTGATTGCCGTGATCTTTGAGGTTCCGATTGATAATGTTAGATAAAGTTATACTTTTCAAACTGATGCACTGTTTAGCCAAAAATGTTATGCCATATTTTTGAACCAGCTACTCTGCTAGCCAGTTCATCCTGTACAGCATAATCTACCAAACAGCCAGATGCAGCAAATTTACATTTACATATACTTAATTTCATTTGAAATTCACATTCATCAAAAAAGACCAAAACAAACAGCATGCAAAGTGTTGGTTTCATAGAGTGAACCACTTAAAAAGGATTGGTCAATAAATTCACCAGCAATTTCATTTTTATCCACAAATTATAACCTGTAGGAGACTAAATCAAGCGTTGTCACTGGAGAGAAAAGGGTCTCAATCAGTCATGCACCACAAAACGGATATCCAGCCAATAAAACAAAAAAAGGGCAGCATTTTTAACAGCACTTTTTACTTTAAACAAGAGCCTGTTCCACTTTTTGTCTAACAACGGCTGTGATTTGCAGCCCCTATTCCAGAACCTCGCATGTGGAATTGTACTTTAATTGGCTGGTAAAAGCACATTCTTTTGTGATTTCCCTGGCAGCTCGGTTGTGAAAGTCTCATGCTAATTACTGCCATGTTAGGAAGCTGTTAAATCATCATTGTGTTTTAGAACTTCAAAGACGTAATTACAGGCACAAAAATGAAAATCACTGCATTACGGGAGAATAAATAAGCCCTTTTGCAGCAGTCCTGGGGGGAGGGGTGGGTGATTAAGGATTTTTGATCTTCTATTTTTAGGCTTTTGTACTCTTTCAAGTTTTTTTTTTTTTTAAAAGGCCATGTGACAAGAAGAAAATACATATTTTTAAACATTCTTAATCATAGACCTTACTGCAACCTTTTCCTAAAATACCTAACGATAAGAATATAAAACACAATAATACGTACTAAATCTCCAGAAAGGAAAGGAGAAACCTTTGAAAGTTTCTGATCTTGCCCCTTTTTAACTATTTATTTTTTGTAGTTTTATTTTAGTGGATGTTGTAATACTAAATCTCACCTTTCTAATCCTGCACGCCCCATCTAACTCTCTCATCCGGCAGGTGTCTAACGGTGGTAGACAAAGCAACCGTCTCTTCAAGTCAAAGAGTACTCACTGTCCAAAAGTTTGAGATACGGCAGCACAGTTCTTCAACACTCATGACCAGGCCCTGTTGACCAAGCCGTGTCCATCCCAGCCCCTCGGGGAACGGATTAACTATCTGAAGTGGCTACGTGTGTGTGGTAGTTGGAAGCATAAAGACCCTTGCATCAACAGCTTCAGTATTCTCTTCCGTCTGATATTAGAGCCATAAGTCTGCTTGTTTGTTTTAACTCTGGAATCAGTTTCTTCAAGAACATATTTGAACACTCCAAAATTAAAATTTCATTCCAGCGTATTTGATTTTATTGAAATGTTTAGTGAAAGCATATTGGTTGGGCATCAGAAATGTGATAACATTGAAGAGCACTTCGAGGAATAAAAATTACAATTTACATGATTATAATTTTGCAATAACAAATTACACACACAGTTTTTTTGGAACAATAAATTATCTCACTGTTTGGGTGACCCCCTACCCACACAGAAGCTCACCATTATTATTTTTCTTTCTATTTGCTTGTTATGTAATCCTTTGTAAGTGTCTTTAGGGACGTGGACCCTGCATTGTTCCATCTCTTGATAAGTGTATGTTTTTGCATGCAGGGTAAATGCTGGTCTGAATTTGAGGTTGCTGTGTATTTTCAGGAAGCAGACATGTGGTCCCAAGACAATCAAAAGCACAGGTGATTGACTGAGATGATGCAACAGCAGTTATAATAAGCTGCGCTGTGGCACACGCTAACACGCTAACCGCTTGGGTTTGCTGTCTGGAAGGTAAACCCAAGCGCTTAGTGGATGTCTGCAAATTTAACCAGCTAATCGAATTAAAGCATGCCCTGAAAGATTCCATTCCTGTAGTGTGTGTGTGTGTTTGTCTGTGTCTATCTGCGTGTAGTTTTTGGGAAGGCTTCTCTGTGCCCAGATGCATCCATTTTGACGTTACCATGGCTACCTCTTCAGCCAAGGATATTTATAGCAGCAGTTAGCATTCACTACAAGGAGATATTTTTCCATGGGGAGAAAGGCTTCAGAAGGAACAGGGGCCAAAAGAAAATATCAATGAAAACCAAAGAACGGAAAAAATATATTATGTTTCCCACAAAGAACTAAAATTACCAGCTGTAAGGAAAAGAATCAGCACAGAAAATACTACACATGTATTTCCTGCACTAAGACAGCGTATATTCACCTTAATAGTAATCGAGAAGCCAGATCGATTGTTGGAGGGAAATTCAATCTAGCGTGTATGAAGTGACCTCCCCACTGCATTAAATAAATACTGGGAAGAATAAATGAATGTTTGAATTCAATATACATTTACGTGATCTAATACTATGTTATTTTTGTAAGAAGTAATTCAAACCTCAAGGGTTTCATTTCAGTGTTCATTAGAGCATGAGGAAATGTTTGTTTCCTCAACAAGGGAATATATGAAGTAAACATGTGGCCGCTCATCTGATATTCATCCACATCTGTTTTCATTAGTTAGTATTTTTTCCTTTTGCACGCTCATTTAAAGTAAGAGACAGGAAGTCAAGTTTCAGGTTTTCCCACCATTGCTTTGAACTTGGGGTCAGGTCTTCCCATGACGCATACACTTGTGTGCGCACGTGCACAATCACGCACGTGCGCGCGCGCACACACACACACACACACATTTTCTTTGCCATGCAGATCTCAGATCATTTTTTTGTATCAAGTCCAAAAAAAAATATCAGACTAAACCCTTCATTTCCGGCTAAAATTCTAAATCAGTTGTATCAACTGAAAGGGAGGGCAAATAGCCTATTAGCCAGACCTGTTAGCCAGACTCACATGGTCGAACTACCGAACTGTGCTCAGATGCATGATCAATGCAAACCACAGATTCAATACTCAATCTTGGTTGGCGATCACTGGACAGGGCACCTGCGTGAGCAGCATGGAAAGCTGAATTTAGTTTGAAAAAATCAATCAAATTTTTAAAGCACCGTAGCTACATCGCGGTTTAATGTTATCTTGCCATTCTATTAAGAACTGTATCAGTCATCAATGCAAGAGTAGGGCGTCTGTCAGGCTATCAAATTAAATAACCTGGCTAAATGTGAGAAAGTATTTGGAGCGAGAGAATGAGTGAATTAAAATCGTTTTCGTCCCTTCAGAGATCCCAGAAATAGAGCAGATAATGGAAAGCACCGAAAATCCTTTTGTTATGGCTTCTGCTGCCGTGGCCGGTGGACTCTTCTCTGGATCCTCCCTCGAGAAGAATGGCTTTGGCCAACGACGGCGACACATTGAATTAAGGCCTCCACCATGCCAGGCCGCTGTTGCCATGACGATCCACCAGAGGAGGGGCCAGGAGCTCACCCCTTTGGAGGAAACAAACACACAAATCAATAGGAGCCGGATCACTACAGATTTTCTGGGATTGAGAAGTGTTTTTTATATCACGTTTTATTTCTTAGCTCTGAACCGGTCCATGAGATGACTGATCCCTTGTATTGAAAAAGACAATAAACTGTACTCATAACCATACTACTGTATTTTCGTGAATGAATTTGATGAATATCACTTAGAGTTTACATGAAAAACAAGCTGCGTTTGTGCAAATGGAATATATGTTTTATAAAGGATGCTAAAATATTAATAATATTCATTTAATATTTTTGCTTTGTATATCCCTCCCAGATCTCATCTGCTAGTGCCTGTTGGGGAAGAGCGGTAAGTTTTATACATAAAGATGTTATAGGAATCTTTATCTCAGTATATTTCACTGAGGCCCTCTTTGGGGTAATTTCTGGGTACACCTGTACTAAGACGCCAAAGTACCTAAATCAATCATAAACGCAGACTCACTAGCCTTCTCCCAGCTGAAGCTCAAAATCCACATGTTTCCTGACCTCTCCAACCCATATGGTTTCCGCCAAGACCAGTGTATGGCATTAGCTCTTGCTCTGGCTTAATCGCTGACTCTCTTATCACTTACTTAACATTGTTCTTGGGTCCCTGGCAGCGAATGCGCTCAGCCGTTGTGGAACTAGTGCTGTTTCTGGCCTTTTTGCACCAGATGCATGCGGCCACATAATGGCCCTTTAAGTCACTCTGGATAAAAGCATCCTTTAAAAATTAAAAATAAAAAAAAATAAAAATAAAGCATCCTGTGTTAAAAAAAAGAACCTGCCGTTTATACTGTGCCCTTGCCCACACTCGTACACTCTTATTTAAGTGCTCCAGCGTAAGGATTTGGTAGGAGCACATGTTATTTTTGTTTTGGCTTGTTGCTTTGTTGCAATGAGTCAGTGAGGTCAAAGGCAGTGTCTTCGATTAGCGTAGCCTGGCCTCATGGTACATTCATGGACCACAATGCTAAATAACCATGAAATATTGCCCTTCTCTAATTAAAGGATATGCTGTCTTTGCATAGCTATATTATTTGTCGCTCATTTGCAGCGTGGCACAGGTTGTCAAAATGCAGTTGTGTACTAAAGCTGGCATTGAACTAAGTTACCGCAGATATTACCTAATTAAAGGCTGAGGGGAATTACGACAAATGTATTATTATAGCGTACTAATGATTAGCAATTCAATGTAATCTTTCCAGTTGCCTCAGACAAACTTTACATTTGGTTGTCAAGTAATCACACATTGCCCTGTATAATGGAAAATTATCTCGGTACGACCAACTGTGTTTTGCAGCGATTTGAAGAAAGAAACCATATCTTAAAGTGCGAAGCCATCAGTGCCCTAAAACGAACGAACAAACAGACAAAAACTATGCATGACACTTTCCTCACTAATTGGTGTACTCCTTTTGGAGTAGTCACGTAATTTAGTCACGTAATTTAGTCACGTAATTTAGTCACGTAATTTCGGTTAGTTGAATTACTTGCTTTACTCAACAGACAAACAAACAAAAGAAGGCATTTCATGTTTTGTGCAATTACCATAATTAATGAAGAAATCGATGGCTTTGCAACGCCAGACGTGCAAGCGCAACGACTTCTTCCCCATGAACCCACCTAAGGCCATGCAGATGACTAACTATTGCCGGCACAAATCCTTCAGAGACGACCGGAGCCGAGGCTGCAGAGCAGAGGCCCAGAAAAACAAGTGCACCAGCGACAGCCAGGTTTAACATGTGACACCGCGAATAACCAGCGACATCAGTCGCTGTCACCGGATGAAGAACATACTACGCTGAGAACATAATAACATGGGATACAGGAACTCCGAAAGTGTGCTGAAGACGGGTTGTGGAGACGCCGTATGTTGTGAGACTCACTGTCGCTACGCTGTCGACACCTTGGAGGCTTAATGTATACCGTGGATAGGTCCCTCCTCTGTTTAATACTTGCTACAATTCATGTAGAATTCACATATTTATGTCAAATAGAAAGGATTATTATGTGTTTTCTATAATGCTTTTTCTGTTGTTAATTCTGTGTCAGCTTTCCTATCTTTGGTTGCCACATTAAGATATCGTGGAACAGATAACTGGTTCATTGATATTATCTGTTATCTGTCCCAGAAAACATGTTACTGCTATGCAAGTGATATGCAAAAGTAGGTTTGAAAGAAACGTAATCTGCTGGCTGCTAAGCTAACGTTGTGCTAGGGAGAAGTGAAAAAAAAAGTATTTAAAGCTTCCTGAAGTTATTTATCCAAAATTAGACATTCATGGTTTCTTCATTTATTGATTTCATCAACATTTGAACGTTTCAAGGCCTTGGTGATGGAAGGAAGTGCACTGTTTTCCAATCTGTTCTGAATTGCATCGAAAATGATCACTACATTGAACCGGTACAAATTCTGGACTGACTTTAACGTTGAACTGTAAATGGACCTCCTAGTCTCGCACCACCACATGCTCTGCTCACGAGGTGTTGATCGATCCTCAATATTCACATCAAGACTAACGTATCGCTCTAACGTGTAAGGTGAAAATTAGCATGGGAGCCACTGAGAGCTGAAACCAGTCCTTTTGGGATGGACAACTGACCTGCGTTTAGGAGTGGATGCAGTGTGTCAGTGTTCCTATTCAGTAGCCTCCTGTTCCAGCCTAATATGATACAATATGACTTTGTTTTCATAGGGATAAATGAGCCCTGGACCTGGGACGCTTGACTGAACTCCAGTATCGTGTGGTCTGCTCAAGGGTTGACTGAGCACTTCCCAGCAGTGCCTCTAGGCGAGGTTCAGAATCCCATTCAATGTGTGGAATTCATCTGTAGTCTTAACTAAACAGCAATTTAAAAAAAAATTATAATCCTTATTCCCCTTAAATATGACGATTCAATCAACTACAGACAAAGCCCCCAGTAAATTGGTGTCCACCAACACATGTTAATCTAGTGAATTAATGGTGTTTGACAACGGCAACAAAAGGGGTCAAAAATGGACCATTCTCAGGGATTCCAGAGAAATAGTCCTGTCAGTTAGATTTGCTGTCCCCCTCAATCATCGTCCAAGGTTGCCTGCACATTCCATCATTCTCTTGTCTATTGTTTAACGATGCAACCAAGATTCCACATGTGATGCAACAAAGTAAAGTCTTTATGAATATCACTTCTCAAGGGGCGGCCCCCTTCAGTGAACTGATTAAAATCCAATGGCCTTTTGTTCGATTGGAGAGCAGAAGCTCCATCCTGCCAGACGGCGAGAGCCACAGAAATAGGAGTCTGCCAACGTGCTGTTATCAAAACTGACAAAATACATCTTCCAACAGGACAATGATCTAAAATACAAAGACAAAGCTACACTGGAGTTGCTTAAGAATAACAAAGTGAATCTCTTTCAGTGGCACATTCAAACACCTGACTTAAATCCTATTAAGAAGCTTTTGCAAACTTGAAAACGGCTTTCCATATGCGATAACCTGCCAACCTGAGACACCTTAAAAAAAATTGGGCACTCTGTTACAGCGTCAATCGTCAACAAATTATACTAATTAAAGGGAATTATTCGAAAAAGTAAAGTGTAAAGTTCAAAGTTAATGTACCGTATGGTGGAATTTTACAACTTAACACTATCATTGACACCCGAAATTGCCCTTTTTTGACCCCCTGAAACTATTGAACTTCGCTCCGAAAATGAGACACCTAATGCCTAAAATCTAAACAGTTACATTAAAACACAACTTTATGTAATAAAGGTCAGATTTGTGTTGAATAATTCTCCGGTGAAATTCGTAGGTTTTGTGGTTATGTTTATTACTCGCGGGACACTTACGTTACTTTTGAGTAAGCAGATTTATCCTACCAGTTTACACCTAACCACCACATCCCTGTGTTCGCCTGACTGCTTTACAATTTGCCACCAACTGCACAACGTGGAGCGTGTCATTCTGTTAACCTACATTAACTCCACCCCCTCCCCCTTAACCCACCAAATCACAATACCCTTGTTGAAGCAGATGAACCGTCCCCTCTCCTGGGACAACAATGAAACATAAATGGATCTAGGACCAATGATTTTCTCAAACTTGTAGCAGCACAGACTGGGTATATCCTTAGTTAAACTGGAAGATATCACAATGAAGACGAGTGGTATGAAAATGAGTGGATGACCAAAGTACCAATTGCGAATTTATGCTGCGTTAAGAAAAATGATTTTCGCCATAAATTGAAAGGATGAACAGAAAAAAAAACAACCCATCCATGTAGTGTAAGACATTCGGTTCAATTAAAAGTGAAATTATTAGCCGGCAGCACCCGAATCTCATTTCAGCTCTGCTACGAACGTCCCCTCGGTAATTTGAGGTACACACAACGAGAGGATCTCTCCTTAAGCCTGTAATTGTGGAGCATTTTCGCAGGCTCATTGCACAGCTTGTCGAGGTATGCTTGAATCGCGTAGTTATAATTTCTTCACATAAGTGCATAACTAATCACGCAATTATAGTGAGAAGGCAAACAAATAAAAAAATTAATTGTTGATAAAAACATTGAAAGAGATTAAACGTGGATCTCTATACAATCAAATACCATTAATATATTCTCGTTTTGTGGGACCGACTAATTTTCACATGTCAGCATGACTTCAGTGGAATTACTCTTATATCCTTCGGTGTTCACCGGATCAATTTTCTCCCAAGAACAACACTGAACATCAGAAGCAGGCTTGGTGATACGGGCGTTGCATTAGGAGGTCACTGGGGTACAGACGGATTTGATTTTTTTCAGTTCCATCTTGGTCCAGGGCGTTCATACTATTTGAGAACCCGGTCTGTTTGTATCCCCTTCTTTAACGACTGAGTGACTACTGTGCGTCTCTGCGCGCATTCGCTCCGCCCCCTACTCACATCGCTTGTATTCGTCTTAAATTTACACGATATTCCAATATCATTTAGCACAAACCTAGCACCGAGATTTTTACCACTACAACGGTAGGAAAGACGATGGAGTAAAATGTGACCGCGCTGGAACTTCCCGTTCCCCCGGTTAGTTGGATTTTTATCTTCGCAGAAGCACCATTTAATCGCTTGGTAAGTTGCGAGAAGGGGGTCGCTGGAGATATTTAATGGGGAAATGGGAAGAGTAGTGTCGCTATTGTCTGTTGCGTCGGATGCTGTTTCAAGTGTTGGGTTTTAAGATGTTACAAAGTTCGATTGATTTTTATAAATGCTGCACTAAGCCACAAGCACATGGTTTAAAGGATATTTTTACGGGAGCATCACCTTGTTACAAGACCCACGTTCGCAAATAAGAAACCATGTGTAATGTGGATACGGCGACCATGTAATTTAGACAGAATAATGGGAACACCGTTTTTTAAGCAGACAAACCTACAGATTGAACTGTGTTTGTAGGAGGCTGAGGCTGACATAATTTATTATTTCTTCCGCACCATACAGTCACGTTTCCCCTCCCACAATGGTATTTTATCACTATTACCATTAATATAGCATTTTCTTATCAATCATATTGAGCTGAATTGTTTTTGTGTCTCAGATTGAAGTGAATGCACGGCATGTGGATTTTCTCGTGCGCCCTGTCTCGTTTTTATGTTTCTCTTTGATTTTTGCCAGGGATTCCATTACACCACCCCGTTTAGACTTATACCACAGTAATGTTTCAGCGTTGCGTTGGGAGGTATTTTTTTTTAACAATTTTGTTTTCGTTTATTTACCGCAAAAGAATGTATTGTTTTAAAGATCTGGCCACTATTTAAAATATTCCGTTAGTCATTGGTGTATGTGTGGTTATTCGTAAACCAATACACTGGCCTGTACATATTTCAATATGTAGGGAATACACACATCAGAATTACAGTGGGATGTGTCGTAAATTGTCAACAATTTAAAACAAATGTTTTTACTTTATTAAAAAAATGTATTGTGCTGTAAAATTGTAAATAAGCTTACTTCAATATTTTAAGTTATCATAATTATCCTCAGGAACAGAAATTAACAGATTTAAATTTAAATAAATGTATTAACCTGCCATGTTGTCACATGTCCCATAATACAGCTGAACTGCTCTGCCCTTAACTAGTGAAGGTGTGGGAAAAAAATGCTGTTATGTGATTTTTTTTTTGCATACGTTCTTCTCAGTGGAAGTTTGTGACTGAAACCTGCTCTCCTTATTTGTAGACTAAGTCCTTGAGGGGGTGCTTTGTTGGTTGAATCCACATGACCCTTACCTCCGGGGGTTGCAATAATTTTGCTGGGTTCCAAAACCCAGCACCGGAGTATAAAGGGCATGGGCTGTAAATTTGACATGCGCGTGTTCCATCCCTCTGGTGCATTGTGGGGCATCCTTCCATGAATTACATGAAAGGCTTCAGGTAAAAGCTGCCTCTAGGCAGTTTGAATCCATTGATCACGTCATACAGCTCGTTGTTCCTGATCGTTTACGATAGGGTCTGTCCCAGGACTGGGTCTGTCTTGGGAACCAGTACTGATGAACGATAGAGACCCCTGATCAATTATTCTCTCCCTGTTCTATGTGCTCTTATGGCGGAATTTTGGCTTGTTGCAAAATAACTCTTTCATTCCTGGTGTCATTGCCTTTAATATCCCTATTGGCCATGTGTCCAGTGATAGGGTGGTCTTGGTCGCTTTTGAGCAACCCACTTTTTGGGTCCAGGTTACACTGATGTTCAATCCCAATTAGAGGAGAGGCATGTCCTTCTCGAGGGCACTGTTAGCCGGCCTGCACCTGCAAGCTGAATTTAAAAGAGGTGCTAAAAGGAAATTCACATTTATAGGGTCATCCACAGTGTTATTCTTAAGCTAGTCAAATATATCTTCGGCCTTGTGTTTGAATCATTGACCTGCCGAACGCTGTATCTCTGTCACAGTTTGACGTTTTTGGCGGACTAAAGCCAGTTTAGCGTTGCTATGATTTGCTGAGAATTTTCTGCATCCGTTATGACAAGTTTCACAGGCCCTGCTGATGAGAAGCATCCCTAAAACACGTGTTGACTTGGTGGTGTCCTGTGTTGGCTTTGTGCCACTTTGAATTTTGACCGAAAAGTTTCAGTTTTGTCCCGTTGGATCACAAGACCTTTTGCTGCACGTTTGGCACGCCGTTTAATTTCGTTTTGAAATCTCCGTACGAAATATTAGATTTTTCTTTATCAGAAGCAGCTCACTTCCTGCCAGACACTGAGATATTGTTGACTCCTGGCATTTACTCCTATCTCAGCCGATGGTCACAGAAGCAGAATCCCCAGTCTCTAGTTTCTCCCTTAGCTGGTGGCTCCCTTTGGATTAACAGTGTGATCTAGGCCATGTCTGGGCGGTTATTTTCAATCCATATTTTAGTTTTTACAGTTGAATCCACAACCTGAATTGGACCTTTAAAAAGACAGCTCTATATATTCTGAAAGCATCTGAACCAATTTTATAGCATACAGACAAAGGCCAACCAACTAAATGTGTAATTTGTAATCTGGAACTAATTTTGGCTTGCTGGGGGTTAATGCTTATGTAACACAACTGTCCGTTTTAGAAAATTATTTATTTACAATAAATCTGGATTAGGTTGTGTAGATCAGAAATACTGATTTGTATTTAAAAGTGTCGTGTCTGCAAACTCTTGAGGCAACAACATTTTTAAAGCGTTTGTGGGGGGGTGGGGGGCTAATGCTTTGGTCAGGTGCTTTTAGAATCCCTTTTGGATTGAACCGCTTGTAAACAAACTCTCCCGAGGTGTCGTTCTTGGGCCTGAACCAGGAGATGAAAGGAACCATAGGCTTACGCTGCCTTTGGTTCTTAGGAAGGTGTCTCCCATGAGCGCAGGTGCGTGGGACATTTCATAATGAGGATGGGAAAGGGGCCAGGTTTCATACCCAGGCTGTGGTTACAGTAAAGCAAAACACAGATCCTCATATTGGCGCCTTCTACGTCAGACCAGCAGGGAATACCTTTAACACGAATGCCACCATATCAGGCCTGCATTAAACAGTGAAACTCTCCTCCTGTCTGGAGGAAATCAGCATGAAGTTAATTTTTTTTAGGCCCTCGTCGTTTATGTCAGCAGACTATTGAATTCGCACTTGCTCTATGAATGGGTGACTTGCTGGGGCTCCAGATTTCTCGTTTCCCGAGGTAAACCACAGAGATATTGAGGTAACTGTCTGTTTGCCTCTGCTCACATATCACCAATACTGAGGTGAGAGATCGCACTCTCACTTCGAGGGCTGCTGTGAAAATGACTCTACAAACTTTTAAGCAGAAAAAAAAAACCCAGTGAAAATGTAATTCGCCACGTACAATTCTAGCTTGAAGTGTTGCAAAACAGTATAGTGTGCTAAAAGCTGCGATGGAAGTGTAACCAATGATGTAGGTGCTTAGCCAGGATGACATCTCTTTTTCAAGCATATCGCAGCAACATGACCAGTACCTCAATCACTACTGCACTACTGGCACTTCTGATATACAATTAAAAAATAAATAGATAAAATCTGGACTGCTGTCTTTCCACCTGTTTGTAGGGGAGGCAATATTTTTATTTCTTTAAAAAAAATTTGGGAAGTTGGGGGGGGGGGGGGGCCTTTAAGTTAGCAATTTTTATTAAAAATTAAAAGCCGTTTTAAAAAACGGGATTTATATAGG